>CM035234.1:66396248-66684563 GCA_020226215.1 Sindora glabra
GCCTATAACCATAAAAGACTAACTTTGAGATTAAAATGATATGAGTAGATCATAGTATCAACATTGAGAAGTAACTAGATTCTTTTAAAGTTTCTTCAATTAAAGGATTTTTCTTTACACTTTAGCAATGAACACAAAAATTTTACAAAGAATTTAGAAAGATTCTTATCTAAAGTTCTTACAATTGTTCTATAAAATTCCAATGTTTGTGATCAAATTATGGATACAAGTTCTTGGATTGACTTTAGAAACTTCTAAAAGGATTAATTTTTGGAATTCATCAATAAAGAAGGCTTTTTAGATATATGATGTAGATCATGATGTTGACAGTGCTTGCATTATTAAGAAAATCTTGGAATCTTTTAGGGTTCCTTCCAAAGAGAGCATAAAATTCCTCATAAGAGACTTTAGAAGTTTCCTAGACCTTCTAAATAGCTATGGTAATGCTAGATACCAAGATCTACATTCCTCAACTTAAAAGTCTTCTTTTTTATGCCAAATATCAAGATACATTTTACTTACTCATGTTACTCTTTATTATTCATATTAATGCTATCCGTCTTCATCTTACATGATCAAGAAGGTATAATACCATGTAATTTCATAAAATTAGCAATCTTGTAAAGAAATAAGGCAGTGTCAACTATATACTTGATTAAGGGTGTCCAGAGATGAATTCTATCATTTATAGTACACTATGTGTTAATTACGAAAGTTTAAAAGGTGACTCTGTCAAACATAGTTAACTATATTTGGCTAAAAAGAAATTTTACAATTTGTTTGGTGTTGACTATAACCTTGTAATTTGCATATTTTTCTATAAAATCACTAATTATCTACCATTTACAATCCCCTAAATCTCATTTTCAACATACAATATTACCATTAAATCTTCAAAACACATAAATATTACTTTTAAGAAACAAAAGCCATCAACAAAACATCAATTTAAAGCTTAAATTACAATCTTATATAATTTCCTTTAAAACCTTTAAAAACCTAAACTCAAGTAAAATAATAAGTTTAAACTAAGATTTAGGTAGAATATTACTTACAATACTTAAAAAAGGGAAAAAATTTGATGACTGAGGAAGATTGAATTTCTATTCATCAAAGCTAGTGGGGTTTGGCTTAGGATTTCATTTCCATCAACTCTCTTCATTTAAATAATATTAAATCTCTATAAAAGACGAACACAAGAAATTAAACTATGAAACTTGTTAAGAATTGAAGATGTTGAAATCCCTTACCTTAATGAAATGAGATTGAAGAGGAAATAAGTGTCCTTTTCTTGAATTATAGAGTTAGAGCTTAGAGTGCTCTTGGATGAAGAAATGAGACAAAATGAAGAAAATAAAAGGGATAGGGCTTGGAGTGCTCTTGGATAAGGAAATGATAAAAGATAAAGAAAATGAAAGGGACATTCAATTTTGCTTTATGAAATTTAATTCAGAAAATTTAGGGTCTATTTAGATTCAATTTCTAAAAATAGTTTCCATTTTTAAAAAGAAAAACACTAAAAAAATTATTTAGTAACATGTTTCTAAGATTTTGTTTTTAAAAATTATTCTTAATTCTTGTTTTAAAAATTAAAAAAATAAGTTTTAAATATTTTCTTAACTTATTTTTTTCTTAATGATAGTTTTGTAATTAAATGAAACTTTACTTATTTACTTTATCCAATACATTTTCTATCCTTTATTTTCCTTGAGTTTAAAACCACTTTTGAAAAAAAATAATTTTAAACAAATTTTTAAAAAAATAAAAACATATCCAAACATATCATTAATTGTTAAATGGATATTTACTTTAATTTAGGTTTAATTAATACAAGGTGTTTGCTACTTGGCTTGCTATAAAACAAGTAGCAAATTAACAATATATCCCAAATTAGAGATAGAATTACCAACTAATTTTTGAATAATAATGCTTTAAATTTTCAAAAATTCCATATTAACAATGAATTTGTTGATAGATCAAAAATTAATGATGAAATATTCTATCACTAACTAAGAACAATTACTTACAGAATTACTAATGGAAAACCCATTGTTAATTTGTTACATAGTTGTTAGTTGTAATTTGTCATGGTTATAAACTTAGCAATTAATACAAAAATTCTTTGCTAATGCAATTACGGACACATGGTTTAATAATGGCTTTATATTTATTGCTAAATCCATTACTAAACAAATTACTGATGAATTCAAAAAAATTAACAACAAAATTTTTTTGTCACTAAGTGGTGATTTTTTTTGTAGTTTTAATTAAATAAATTAAATAAGTCAAAACTTTAACAAGTTAGGTCATAAGCCCTTTATAAATAGTTTATCTATTTTCACCCTAACCATTAATTAACTTCATCATTATCTTACAATTTGATTCAATTATAATATTTCTAATCATTCTATTTAACAATATGGTTATAACATTACTTAAAACATTCAGGTGGCAATTAATGATCATATGTGAAAGATGATTGTAGCCTTTATCTTCCTTTCTTTTTACAAAAATATCTTAGGTCACCTACTTGTATTTATATGGTAGTGTGTTAATATGTAGCCTCAACTTGTTAAAAGAGAAACCTTTATAAAATATTCTCTCTTTTTTCTTGTTTCATTTTGGTTGTTTGCTTTAATAAAGGTAGACACAAACTTAGCTTTCAATGTGCTTACTATAAAGTAAAAGGGAACGCTTTAATTAATGATGACTTATAAGCATAGTGTAATAACCCAATGCAAGGGTAAGCCTCAAATTGAGTTTAATAAGATACATGAAATACTAGATATTAGCATTCAGAGAAAGAATTGACTAATTAACTAGATCAATTGGGAAGACTAGTGAATTGGTTCAAGTGAGATGATTAACTAGTTAGTCTTGTATGATATGTTTCCCACTTTTATTTTGTGCATTTGCTACCTTTATTAGGATAGGTGAACTTTAAAGGCTTTTTACTCAAGGAATGTCTTAATTGCACATTCAACCTAGAATGCAAAGATCAATTTCACTAATTAAATTATTCAAAGGAGTTTTTGGATTATCTCTTTTATGGAGATTTGTTCCCTTATATGCCTAATTTGTGAGGTATACATTACAACATGTCATACCTTACTATTAATGAAAAATATTTGGAATCGATCAATATGACTCACTTATTCAAGTGAGTTAGAGTTTTACTTTAATTAACTTCCTTTATATATGTAAATTACACACATTTACACATATAGAAGACATATTAAGTGAGAGGAGTACTTTCATAGGAGAGATAATAGTAAAAAATCATGGTCATCAAGTCTTGCATTGATGGCTAAGATTAAAATATAATTAAAAGTTATATGATCATTTAAAAAGACCACGTGATTTCACATAACTTTATGTTTTAACCATAGCCTTTCAATGTTAGATCTAATGGTTATAGTTTACTCTTTTCACTCTTAAATAAAAATACTCTTCCCATTCAATATGCTTTTTATATATATTGTACTTTAAAAAATTGGTCAAATGTTTTTCATATGATGCATAGGACTTAGGAGTAATCATAAATAACTAGAAACTAAATTAATATTATTAAATAGAAATTCTATGATATTTATGATGTGTCATGCTTGCTAATGTTATTATTGATTATAATGGATTAACCTAGGTAAGCTTATGTATGAATTTAGCAATAGTTAAACAAGAATTAAGATATTTAGGAAAATCATGTTAGAAATATCGATGATAAGAATAGAGCTTAAGCAATAAACCAATGCTAGTAGTGACTAATGTAAGGAAGCATTATAACCAAATGTTGAATAGTAAACATGCTAAACATTTATATGATTTAGGTGACTAGTGTATGGATTGTAAAGAGATATCATGACTAGATACTAATTAGTTGACATATTAGGCATCAATATGATATAAGAGATATAGTACTAGAAGATGAATAAGATATAGATCACGATAAATATAATGACATTAGCATAGGAGAAAGCAATGATGTTTAAGACTTGTATTTAATTGTTACTATTACAAAGCATGTGTGGATGTTTTGAGTGTACAAGGTTGATATGATGCTATGTTATTATTCAACTAGTTGGTAGGCCTAAGTGTAACCATGTTAAAGATTAAAATGAATAATTAAAAAGATAAAAGATATTTAAAATACATGCCATCTTATGATGAAATCATCACAAGTTCCTTATGTTCAATGTACTAGTGTTTGTATGCTCATATTGGGTCAACGAGTTACATTTGTTTAGTTAATGGTGTAGCAAAGCAATCTTTTCTTAAGATAACAAAGCATTGCACCTTCTTACCTTGCTTGCCCTTCCATTATATCCTTGTTTGGTTAAATATAATTTCTTATGAAGGCATTGAGATTATTTTCGCAATACTACAAAATTGCTTATATAGGTTAGGTGTTTAGAGAATTACACATCAGTTTTTAACTAATTAAGCATCATTGCATATCTATTTTAACATTTGTTATATAACCATCATAAGCTATAACAATAATATTGGTTATCATATAAAAACAATTGACATCGTTTCTTTTGCTAAAATTGTGAGAAATAATATTGTGTCTTTTTTTAAAAAAATAATAGTATCACTTCAGTTTCTCTAAATAACCAATATTTTATGTCCCACCTTTACAACCTTAACCCCAATGTTATATTCCTTAAAAACATAATGTATAATTTCTATAATACCACTTTGGTTTTTTTAAATAACTAATATGGTATGTCTTACTTTTATAACCTTAACCCCATCCCCCTGTCCCTTACTTTCTCATTATCTCTATTTCCCTTATATTTCACCTGACAAAATGCCTTAACCATAAATAGAAACTAACATTTTTTTTGTAACATTACAGAATCTCAATTTCAACAATTTTAAACAACCAATATAGTGTGTCTCAATTTTATAACCTTAACCTCATCCTCCTATTCCTTACTTTCTCATTCTCTCTATTTTCACTATATTTCACCTAACAAAATGCCTTAACCATAAATAGAAACCAACAATTTTAAAAAATATATTGAATAACAAAAATTTGAAATTGGTGAAACAAAATTATAAAATAGTTGATTTATGCTAAGTGTATGATGGCTTATATATCATTTTTCGACTGAGACTCAACCTATGTTTTATTAATCATTGTTGTATATTTATTGCTATGACATATGTTATATAACCAATGTGGAAAATAGTTATCACATTGATTCTTTATTAAAAATTAATTTTTTTAAAATATTTTATTTTTTTTTAGATTTCATATTAGTCTTTAGAAAAGAATAATGTGAGATGTTTGCCAAATATTTTTTAATGTTAATTTTTTGGTTCCTTACTAGAATATTTTTGATTAAAATTGAATAAATTTAGAATTATGCCAAAAACATGTATTTTGAGTTAAAATTTTTGAAAAACTATAATTTTGCACTTAATTGTCTGTTTAATGCAAATCATACATTAATTTCATGTAAGTTTTTTAGATATATTTATTTGCAAATGCCAAAGGCATTTTGCCTTTCCTAGAATCAAGAAAATGACCATTTTTATGGGCTTTTTCACTTTTTCTCCATTTATAATCAATGTTCAACCGATTTTGATTTCCACTACAACATTTTTACCAAAACATATAATAAGTATTTAATACTCAAATACAAAACCGAAAGTTATGCAAAGAAAACACAAACAAAAATCTCTTAAAATACATGTGTAAAATGTCAAAAAAAAGGAAAGGTGAATATATAAGAAATAGAAACAAGAAAGGAACCTTTTATAGTTTGAACCAATAGCTTGAAATATAACTATTATTCAGTCGGTTTTGGTCTTTATTATAACATTTTATCAAATATATACTAAGAATCTAATACTTAGATACAACCTCAAAATTCATACAAAGGAAACACAAATAAAATTCTTATAAAAACATGCACAAAAAAATAAAAAAAAAGGAAAAGGTGAAAATTTAAGAAATAGAAGTAAAAAAGGAAGCTCTTTTGGTTTGAACTAGTGGCTTGCAATATTAAGGCATTTGCTTCATGCTTGGTGTTAGTTAAAGGAATATCAATAAGTCATTGACATGTGCTGAAGGATGAAGGGACATTTAAAGTTCCATAAAGAGAGTTAGACAAATACATGGATTAAACTTAAAAACAAATAAAAAGGAGAGTAATAGTAGTAATGATAAAAAAAATGATATATTTTATTTGTAGCATAAAGATGTCACCACATTTAGGATTCTTACTAAACCTTTACAATATCTTTAGATGTCAATTAATTTCTAAAACTAACACCTTAAGTTTCCCCCTTTTTTTAGCAACCTTTAAATGCCATAAATTTTAACATTGGTTAGGTTAAAAATTCACTCCTTAAGTTTCTTAATAAGTTCAAAAATGCCACCATATCCAAATAAATATCAATTAATTTTAAAATTGATATCTTTAACTTTTTATTTTCCTAATAACCTTTAAATGTCATACATTATAATATCAATTAAGTAAAAAATTAATGCCTTAAGTTTGCCTATAATTTCAAAAATGCAATTGTATTCAAATGGACATTGGTTAATTCTAAAAATAATATCTTAATTTTCCTTATTTTCTCAGCAACCTTTAAATTCCATACAGTAAAACATCAGTTAATTAAAAAATTGAGTCTCAAGTTTTCTAATAATTTAAAAATACCACCACATCTAAATAAATCTTAATTAATTTTAAAATTAATATCTTAATATTCCTTATTCTCCTAACAACCTTTAAATATTATACAATGTGACATCAGTTAAATAAAAAATTACTATCTTAAGTATCTCGAGAATTTCAAAAATGTCATCCCATTAAAAAAATGTCAATTGTATTTACTAACTATCATATTATTAGTCCTAATAATTTCAAAAATATTACATTGGTTTTATCTTTTATTGATATGTATCCAACAACATAAAATCACAATTCTACATTGGTGAAAGGTTATAGACATACCCTAATCAATGATGGATATTTCACTAAATCTATTTTGATACCTATTACTTAACATATGAAGTTCATACTCCTTAGCAAAACACTATAGAATCCAATGCTTATAAATACAAATGAGCATTCATTAAAATTTGATGTATAATATTACACATTTCATGTAATTAAATAGTAAAAAATACCATCAAATACCAAAGAAGATGAACGGAACTAAACTTCTTACTAGTACAAACCTATAAAAGCTACATTAAAAGATTGATAACAAAATATAATTGACTATAAAATTAGAAACTAAATTGTAAGAATAAACAAAAAACTAAAACAAATCCTAACATTTATATTTTTCATTTTTTAGAGAGTAATAAAGCTTACATATTTAGCAATGAGCTAATAGATTTTTAGCCTTGCAAGATAATTTTAAATGTGGAAAGTAAGCATAAACATAAAAACTAAAAAGAATTATCTTAAAGTTGGAAGAAGAGCATACTTTGTTAGATAGAGAATTATTTTAAGGTTAGAAAAATCTTGAAATAAAATTTGCAAATAACATTATGATTTACTCTTTTTATTTTCACTTAACACTATGCTTTACTCTTTTTATTTTCAACTCACACTTAGGGATAAAAGTTCTACATCGGTTATTACCAAACAATGACATCCACAGTTAGCTGAGGTAAACTGTGTCAGATATTAAATGTTGGTTAAGCACAAAAAACACCATTCTCTTTAATAAGGTGACATCATCCTATTAACTATTGTTTAATGTTAGTTATTAAATAATAACTAACGTCATAATCATTGAATGTCAATTATTAAAAAAAGATTAATTTCTTTTGTTTAAGCAACTTTTCTTACAATACATCCCTTTTAATCTCTTTAGTATCTCACCCTTGCTAATTCCAGAACCATTTTAAAATAATCTCAGAACCTTTCTAAAGTAACTAGAAACAATAATGGTGTATATCACATATGCATTAAGCCAAAATAAAACTGATTCAATTATACGCATTATATGTATCAAACCAAAACTAGATAATAATAATAATAAATTAGAATCCAAAACATACATTTAATTATTTGATATATTTATACAAGCTCATCCAAAAATAGAATTCATTTATAATTATCATGTAAACATATGATCTGATTTATAGTTTCATAAGTGGCATTAAACAATAATTTTATAATTTAAATATAAATTTTATAAGAACAATAACATCTTTTTATAAACTAATCAATTTTTTTTTTAATTTTAACTTACTTTAAGTAAAATTGATAGCATTGAAATTTTTTTTGCATTACCACATTTTTATACAATTAAATAAATACAAACAATAAAAGATTAAATGAAAATGATAGACAATGAGAAAAACATATTTCACAATTTTATTTATTTCCATATTAGCACATTTACATATACACTAAAAACATTATAATTTACAATAACCAATAGAGTTGGTTTATAGAATCCATCAACAGAGTTAAATTTTGAGATGAACGATATAAATTGTCATATTTGGCATTCAATAAGCTATTAAGAAGGTTTTAAAGTTGATTAAAAAATTCTTAAAGGAATTTTTATGGATTTTGAAGCCTTTTCAATAGCTTGGTAATTCTAAATATGATAATATACACCCTTCAAATCAAAAGCCTTTTTTCTTATGAAGGATGGAGATTATGACTTTTGGAATCCATCAATAAATACAGCTTCTAAAATGAAAGGTATAGATTAATGTATTTATCATTATCAAGGCTATTGAAAAGGTTTTATAATTAATTAAGAGTCCTTCCAAGGATTTGTACTCGCATCTCAATATTCAACACAAGGATTCCATAAAGCATTTGAAGGATTTTTATCAAAGTTATTCGAAATGCTTTATATAATGCTTATGTTCTTGGTCAAAATATGGGTCCTTGAAAGGACTTTGGAAGGATTTAAGAACTTTCTTAATAGGTTGATAAGGTTAAATACAATAATTTACACTCTCCAAATTAAAAACCTATTTTTTATGGAAGGTGAGCTATCTTAATATATTGCTAAATTTTTTCAAATGGGAAAGGAGAATGATATTTATTTGAATTATGCAAAACCTTAGACTTCAATTATTAATAGAAACTAATGTATCAAGTTTAATAATTTCTCAAGAGGGTAGGAGTTGTCATACCTTAAGATAACAATAAAATACTTCACTAATGTATAGACTTTTAATGTGAATTATCATGATGATTGAAATAACCTAAGATATGGTCATTTTAAAAATTGATGTGTTAAGTTTTCTTAGTTTCCTTGTAACCCCATAAATGTTATTTATTATATGTCTTTAGGTTTTTACACTTTCCTTATAAATTCATAACTATTATCATTTTAGACATTGGTTAATCCTAAAAACAACATTTTCTTAGTTTCCTTGTAACCCCATAAATGTTATTTATTATATGTCTTTAGGTTTTTACACTTTCCTTATAAATTCATAACTATTATCATTTTAGACATTGGTTAATCCCAAAAACAACATTTTTAAGTTTGCCATTTCTTTAACAAAGACATTTGGAATATCTTTAGATGTCTATTTTATAAATAACTAATGTTATAAACATCTAAAACTAACATCTTTTTATTGCAAGATTTTTCATATCAATTTTGCTATATATATATATATATATATATATATATATATGCATTGAAATTATAAATATGAAAAGAAAGTTATTTTTGAACAATTTTAAATTTTGTTTTGATGTCTTCTATTTGGTAATATCCATAATCTCAATGTTGATTATACAAATTTAACATAAAACTTAATTGTCATTGAAAAATTTATTATGAATACAAAAATAAATGAACAAAGAGAAACAATTTTGAAAAATTTGTAATGTGATTTTATTTATTTCTAAATCATTACATATATATATATATATGTATGTATATATATATATATATATATATATATATATATATATATATATATATATATATACATATTTCATAAAACAACCTATAAAAAATACAGCAAATCATTAATATACAAAAAATATCACCAATACATAAAAACTATAACAAAACTATACGCAAAACTATACTATGTATCAAAATCATCATCCTCGATATAAATTCCAATTTGTTGCTTAATTTTTCCTATTTTAATCATGAAAATATACATAGGAAGAACTAAAGGTTAAACTAGTTCATCCATGTACTCTTTGTCGATGAAAGTGAGGATCATCAAAATATTGGACAATGAGATAATGCAAAACAGATGTTAAAGAATGGATGGGATGTCTTAAAAAAATTTACAATAAACATTTTTCTTAAAAATGTATTATATGAAAAGTGAAAGTTAAAGTGAAAATTTATAAGTAAAAATAAAAAAAATAGAAAACTAAATTTGAGTTATTAATTAAACTTGATGTCCTAGGTATTAGTCCTTTCCAATGAAACTAATGGATGCCATACCATTAGATGTCAATTAATTTTAAAACTAACATTTATACTTTTTACATATCCCAATGAGATGAATGAAATGCCTTTCAAATAATGGTTATGTATAAAACAAACATCTCAAGCATTCATAATTTCCTATAATCATAAATGCCACATATTTAGATGTTGATGAATTGAAAATTTGACTTAGTAAAGTATGACTAAAATTTAAAAAATATTGTTGCATTAATATAGATGTCAATTATATGTAAAATTAACATGTTAATGTTTGCCTAAATTTTCAAAAATGTCATTACATTAATATAGATACTAATTACATTTAAAAACTATAATCACAAAGTTTCATATAATTTCAAAAATGCTACTGCATTAAAATAAATGTCAATGTTAACTTTGATCAATTAATGTTTATCTATCAATGTATATTAACAATTATATAATGGTGTCCCTAGCTTACTATATGTCTGAAATAATGCTTAATTGGAAGAAAGGTTTAAGGTCAAGTGCTAGGTTAGAGACAAGTTAAGGGATCTTATAAGGAAAATGCTAGTTAAGCTAGTTAAGTTAAAATCTAATAGGAATAACGAACTAGTTTAAAAACTTTGAATAAGTTACATGATATGAAATTGAGGCACAGGTTGAGAGTTAAGGCATGTTGAATGTATCATGCTACGAAGATTTATAATCTTAAAAAGATATCATTATGCTACATAAAAATGAATGAATGATTCTATGATGTTATATTAAAAATAATATCTTCAAAACATTTTTCATATTTGTATGAATTACATATACTAGTATTATTTTGAATACTATATATTTTTCCTACAAAAATATCAAATTATGCACTTATGACATGTTTGTATGCACAATATATAAGCATGTATGTCATATAAGTGTATGACTAAAAGGTTTTTGACCTAAAGCTAAGGTGGGATTTCATTCATTTAGCCATAGTTTGATCACTCCTTTCTTTAACATTTTTAGGTTTTAACTTTGGATGTTTAAAAGTTACCAATAATGTGAAATTTTGTTTATATGTACATGGATGACAAGTATGTGATTTAAGCATGCATACCTTAGTAAGTATAGTTGCTGATAGAACAAAAGTATGCTAATAAAGGTGAATTGATGTTTCAAAATTAAATAATTTAATCTTTAAAAATAGCTTCCATTTTTGTGATCCTTTCAAAAGTAACCAAATTATAAGTACGAATGATCAAATAAATGATAAGTAAAAATAAACAATAAAATGCAAGCAATAAAAAAGTAAGGGAAAGAAAAGATAACATCAGTATATAGTAGTTTAATTGTCCTTTTTAGGTCTACTCCACTTTCCCAAGGTCAAATCCAACCTTGGTGGTTATCTTTTAGGTCTTTTCTTTTACAAAGTCTTTTTACATTTTCCCATTTGATCTTTCGAGAACTCAAACAATCTTACCTTAAACATATAAAGATTTTCTTCTTACTCACCTAACTATAATATATCTATAAGAATGTCACTCATTTTCCACCCTAATCAGTGAACCTTTGGTGGATAAGGTTTGTCTCTTGAGAAGACTATATAGTTTATACACTTCAATAGTATAGATATGCAAGTTTAAGCTTAAGAAAGAAGACTATAAATAATAAAAAAATTTTAGAAAGAGAAAGCTTTCTTAAAGAGAAGAGAAGATAATTATGTGTCTTACTAATGAATTGTTGTCCTTTATTTATAGTGGTTAGATGAAAACTAGCCATTAGGAATGCACACTCCTAAAAAGTAACTTTATTCTCAAGATTTTTTTTCTCTTTCACTTAAGTCTTCTTTATTATTTACTATTTCTAATTTATCATTATCCAGTCATTGTCAAGTTTAGTATCTTGGAATATGTTGTGCTTGCTCTTTTGTTTGTTGGTTTGATAAGTCATTTTTACTGTGAATTATAAAAGTATAATAATCTTGCTTTTTAAATAAATTTCAGTTTGTGCAATGAGATATCCTTATATGTGAAGTATTGTAGCTCACTTGTTTAGATATTTATCAAATTAAAAACTTCTTAACCAAGTCCACATTAAGTGGTAAAGCCAAAAAGCAACCTATAGAAAAATAAATATTCTATAAAATGTAGAATGACAACATTCAAACTAAAAGAGCAACTTGGATAAATTCATTATTCTCTAACATTAAATAGTCTAAAACATAGGTTTTTCACATATTTGGAAAGCATCAATCATTCATACATCAATTCCTTTTAAGTAATAAAACATGTAAAACATACTTGGAATTAAATTTAATAGTTATTTAATTTAATAAAGAGCAACTGGGCATTCTTTCATTTTAAAATAATGGATCAATGAAGTATTTACCCAATACTATCATATCATAAATTTACATTTAAAATAATTAATCCTGTTAATTCTAATAATCATCAAAATAAATTAAATAAACAATTAAATGCTTGTAGAATCCCATATTTATAGTTGCTTAACTAGAAAGATCCTAATATGAGATTTATGATAAGTCATGTTTATATGATTTTCTAGGAATTTGCATAATTTCCTCTTTTCAAAATTTATGTTTTCATTTAAAGTGTGAGCAAGTGCTTTTTGCTTTACATGAACATTTGATTTTCTATTTTCAAAATCATAAGGGAAAAAATAAAATAAAAATGCATGAACTCAATAGGTTCTGATACATGCTTTTCCAAAGTTTTTAAGACTGTGGACAGTGGGAAAAGCCATGAAAAATTAAATTGCTCATAGTAAATTAATCATTTTGATTGGTTAAAGATGTAGAAAAATTGCTATTTCATAATAGTGTAAAGAGTTGTTACACATGGTAAGGTGTAGTATAATCATTAGGTTTATTTCATGGTTCAATTTATCTATGCTTTTTTATTACTTGCCTTTTAGCAAAGTGAACAATCATAAATTGAGGTTTAATATTGATTTGACATCTCTATAATCTTTCAAGTATTAATTTGATGATTTACTCAATAAAATATTATATACAAGGAATTAAATGTGACAAATTGTATATTAGGATACTAAAATTGTAATTAAGCCTAAAAAATGTATTTTAGTAAAAAAAACTTATTTTACTGAACACATTTCTATTAAAAAATATAATTCTTTGCCTAAATTTAGTACACTTTTTTATGAATCACTAAATAAAATGAATGACTGCTTTGGGAATTAGAGCATTAACAAGTTTCCACCTTCAAATAAGTGTCATCTATGAAAAAAATAAGATTCAATTGTGTTATTAATTAATTTTTAGTCATTTATTATTTTGCATTTTCTTTAAATTAAAACTTTAAATGATTTAATTTTATTTTAGAAACTTTGGTTAAAAACACTCTAATTAATTATAAAGTTAATATTAATATTTACTTTGGAAATATATTTTTCAAATTATTCATATTTACAGAGTTATTGATAAGTATTTGTATTCAATTTTAGTTAAGAAAAATAAATGATGACATAAGCAATATGTTCTCTTACATAATGTATAACCAAACCATAGTTGTCGACCTACCTAAAAGTTAATAGATCCATACAAAAAGGTGCTTACACAACCTCTATATCCAAATTATTGCCTTGTATAGATTCATTAATATGTGGTTGTCTTAGTTTTTCTCTTTTTGCAACTAATTAGCTTTTCTTTTTTCCCTTTAATTTTGACCAATGGAAATGCTAAGCTTTTTACAACCTCGTTCCTTGGTCACATAATTCTTTTGCTTATAAATAAAAAGGGCTAGTAACCTTTTCCTTAAGCCCATATGAAATGTCATTGTAATAGAAAGAAACTTAATACTAGCAACACTCAAGGACAACAGTAGAAAATCAATTAGGCAGATAGACTACCATTAATATCCTAACAATTAAGTAGCAATTATGATGATAAAACCTCCCAACAAAGCCTCAAATCATGCAATCAATAGATTAAGATTGTAGTTCAATTAATAAGTTGGAAATAATATTATCAAGTGTAAAATGATTGAAAATTAAACCATAAACAATCACCAATGTTACATAATTGATACCAAATTCTTATTTGTCAAGATAACAAATTATTTCTACAATGAACACCAGCTTTAAAAACCTTTTAGCAATACTATAGTTACCTAATTAACACCAAGAAAACTAGCAAATTAGGTTATGTTCTATTATACTAGTAGAACTCCTAGAAGCAAGATTGCATATTAGTGATCTAAGAAATCTAAGACTCGAACAATGTCTTTTACAAGGAAAACTCAATATGGCTTTGAAGAACTTTTTTCCTATGGAGATTTTCTAAATAATTAATGCATTTTAGAGTAATTTTTTAAAAGGAATTAGGTTGACCTTTAGTCATTATTCAAAGGTATAATAAATTTTACTCTCCACTTATGATAAGAAAGATAGTACAAAGGAAAATAGAAAATTAGTTTTATTATAAGCATATTTTTTCAACATGGTAAAGTGGGTAAACTTTAAAAGAATTTTCCCTATAGAGATTTTATTATATAATGTCAATAATGAAAATAAGGTTATTTATAATTTTAATCTTCCCAATGTACAAAGTAATTTGTATTTAGTCTCTTTTAAATAAAATATTCCATTTTGATCACTATAATAAAGAAATTGAATCCAATTAAGTCCAAATTGAAATTTTTTTTATCAATTTTAAGATAGAAAATTCTAGTTAGCTATCATAATCCTAACTTAATCATGATTGACATGGAAGCTGTAACCTAATTTCCACTAACCTAATCTAGTTTACTCACCTCATTCTTAAATAATTAGATAAAGTATGTAACAAGAGGGAAGGAAACATTAAAGAAAAAGACATCTCATTTAGCAACAATGTTTATAAAATACGAGGAAGTTAAAAGTTGCTTATATTCCTCCCAAGATAAGGATAAGTCACTTTAACTAACCCAATTGAGAATTTAATGTATAATTCATCCACTCATAACTTTTACATAGAGCAAAACCCTAAAAGCTATTCTATCTACAAATATCTAGTGCTACCAAATAACTAAACCACAGAACTTTTAACAAATCTAGCTCTAAGGAGGTGGAGGCATAACAGAGTGCATTTGCAAAATAAATCATGAAGGAGTAAGTTTAAAGCATAATAAGTAAATACTCTAACATAAACAAACATAACAATATAATAGCTTACCAACTGGACTATCCTCCTATAAGGTTTATCATACAAAATATTCATATACATCAATTTAAATTCTAATAATCACAAAAGGTTTGCTCATGGCCATAGCATCATAATTATGTCACATTAAATCATTTAATAATAATTAAGTCCTAAATTCATAACAAAATGCACAATTAATAGTAAATAAAATGGCTTTTAAGTTAGCCTTATACCTTCTATAAGTCATCTATCCTTATGCTTTTCAAGTTAACTTTGTGCCTTCCAGGTCAACCTTATATCCTCCATAAACTTATTGTTGACAATTAGGTATCTAACATTCATATCATCTCTCTTATCACATGTCTCATTTCATAAGTCACAATACATTTATTTTTTATATCATAATTCAAGTTATACTCATCATATTTCCAAAATAAAATCATGCCTTAATATATAGCCACATAACACATTCCATTCCATACATAACAATTTAAGTTTATTCATGTTACATATCATATGATCAGACACCTTAATTTCTCATTCCATGGTCATATACTCATGTATTTAACTCTTAAATCATACAGTATTTTCTTTTAGTGTTTAGGAACCATACATTATATTAGACCCTTGGGTTTCATGATAAAACAAAATAGACTAGGCATAGTTTATTATATACTTGACTATAGAAACTCTAAAAATAATTCTAAGGTTCTTAGTCGACTATCAAGGCCTTGGAACAATTATGAAATTTAATAGTTAACTATATAGTCATGGTCAACTACTAAACTTTAAAAAGCATTATAGAGGACAATAATCGACTCTTAACCTTCAAAAAGTTACTCATGGCTAAACAATTGACTATGCTTTCCTATATTGCATTTTTTGGGGTATATTGATAATTGCCTATGATTTTACGATTTCTTCAAACTTATCAATGTTCGTTTGGAAAATTCAATCACTACATGCATTTATTATCTAACTAAATATCATAGGATCATTAATACAAGCTAACATCATAACATTAATGCTATTTCCATCATTTAATCAAACATATATCATCAATTAACACACTTTTCAAGCATTTTCATCTAACTTTTGTAATGACCCAAGATATACCATTCAAGCTTAGATTTCTTGAAATATAATAAATTATGATAGGGTATTCACTAACCTAGTATAAAGAAGAATGTTAAGAAGTTGGATTTGATGTTCCATAACCCTAATTACTCCAAAATTAAAGGTTTCCTTTAATTAGGGTTCCATTTTCCCTTAAAACCAAAATACCTTAATCATCATCAAACCAAGATGGGATGAAGAGAAATCTTAATAAATGATGTCCTTACCTTAATTGGATGTAGAACTTGAAGAAAAATGATATTCCCTTAGTTTGTTTTGGATGGTGAAAATGAAGGAAAGAAAAAGAAAAGATGAAAAGGTTTAAAGGATATAGGAAAATGAAATAGGAGAAAAGTGAAGAGTGTCATAAAAAAGGAATATTGCCTTGGGGCATTTTTAGAAATTTTTTCTAAGTCTCCTTTATACTTACTTTTCATAACCTTACACTTTATTACTCTATTATACTTCTATCATCTACTCCTATATCTAAAACTTACAAATATTTTATCCATAAATATTCATTAAAATGTTCCCTCACACAAACAAGTTTCATTTTTAGCAAAAACATACTAGCTATTTTAATTATTCATCCCACAAAATAAATTCTAATTTACGATATTTTAAAAAAGATGTAACATTGGCACATATATTTTAAACAAGACTACAAGTTAACAATTACAAAAACAAAAAATAGTAAAACTCACCCTATTATGTTAAAAATTATGAAAATCATGTGATGCATCTAAACTGAGAAAATATCTTAATTTGACCATTAATATCACATAACTAACTTATTTCCTTCCTAATAATCACTAACTTAAAGTAAGGGTGACGATTTATGTTATTCAACTTAACATATTTATTAAACGTGTTAAAATAGGTTAACTTATCTAACCTATTATTAATAAAATTTATATTATAAAATTATTTATTAAATTTAATTACTTATTATTTTTCATAAAAATATTTTTAATTATTAATAAAATACTATTTTAAACTCTTATGGTCAATTTATTTAAATTCAAATTTTATATCTTTATTACATATAGCTATTTATAATTTAATTATTAATTATTTTTCAAATAATATTTTTAAAGAATTAATATAAATTTTAAAATAGGTTGGCTCATCAATCCTAACTTGCATAAATGTGTCATGTTTATATTGAATTATTATGTCACATCAAAAATTGTCATCCTTAACTTATAGCTTCATTGGGGATTTATGCCTTTACAAATTAAAATTAGAATTTTCAATATCTAATTTGATTGTATATTGGAAAAGACCATGGAAACAAAGAAAATTCTAAATAATATTCTCCAATGAGGACAATATACATGATAAAACTCAAGAAAAGCAACTTTTTTATGAAATCATGGATTAATTGGCTAGGAGCATGAAAAGAGCTAGAGCAAATTGAAATGTGGGAGATGATAGAGATATGGATACGAGTGAGTCAATTGGTACAAGTATAGTCAGGAGGAAGTAGGCTAAAAAGTGCTATGTTACTAGATGGATATATCTAGTGCAATAAAAGTCGATTAAAAGAATATTGCTTCCTACAGAGATAGGTTGTTGAGAATTAATGGAGCATATAATGAAGAGAGTAAGGATAAGAATTTGATATAAGATGACCTAAAGGTGGAAGAAGAAAAGGATAACGTTATACCTATCAAAAACTAAAATCCTTTAGATCCTGTAATTTTGGCTTTAGCTGAAGAAAGGTACAAATGGTGTAAAGCATGGCAAAACATGTTGATAATTAAATATCCAAAGACTAAGCCAAAGAAGTTTTGGAACTTAAAAGGAACTATAAATTTAATTGATATCAGAAATGGATATTATGTGGTGAAATTCAATGATTGAAAGGATTATGATAATGCCTTTAAAAATAGGCCATGGATAATCATGAAACACTATCTGATGGTTCAGAGATAGAGACTAGAATTTGATCCTCATGATGAAAATACTAGAAAGCTAGTTGTTTAGGTTATTTCTAGGATTACACTTGGAATATTATAATAAATATTTTTTATAAAGAATTAGTAATATTATAGGTAAAACTTAAAAGTTGATATACACATTCTAATAGAGTAAAAGAATCAATCATAAACATAGAAAAGCAAGTTTACATGCATCTACGTAGAGGTGGACTTAAGGAAGCAACTACTATAGAAAATTATAATTCAAAAAAGAGTTCATTTGGTTTAGTATGAGGGATTGCAAATTATTTGTTTCCAATGTGGAAAGTTTAGTCACTAACATGAAGCATGTTCTAATAGTCTTATAACTAACCACAGATCAACTGGGAAATGGTAGAGACTATTTAAAAAAATAAAACAAGAAAAAATTATAATTTACTATGAATTAAATAGGAGCTATGGATAGAATAAAAGGTAGAGATATGGAATTTGTTAAGTGGATGATTCCTTAAAGCCAAGTTTGGTAAAGAAAAACCAAAATAAGAAAGATTTGACTTCAATGCAATTTAAGGGAGCTAGTGCAACAAATTTGCTTACTATTCCTAGTTTAATATTTACTACTTTGGAAAATTCTAATTTGGAAATTATCTTGGAAATTCATTATAATGATAAAGAAAAGGAAAAAAAATTGAGAATAAGGAGAATGCAGAGGTTGATGTCATGAAGGCTAAGCTAAAAACCAAAAATAGTCAAAAGAGTAACAAAGGCCTAAAAAATAAAGCTTTTAGAGGTCCAATTAGGTATAAAAATAGTGACCTTTGCTTGAACTCGTTCACTCCTAATGAGCATATATTAGTGGGATAGAGCTCTAGTGGAGAAAAGAGTATAAATGAAAGGGAGAAAGTACATTGCAAGCCATTGATAAAAAGTACCTTAAGCTCTATTCAAGTGGAAAGGTAAAGTTTGTAATCCTCTTACGTATGAAAGGCTACTAAAGATAGTGGCTCTATATCTCTAAAACCTCCTAATAGGCTTTTAGCAAGGGAACTTATGAAGTTAGATGCTACATCAAAGTCTCAAAAAGAATTGGCTACCATTATAGGTATGTTTAATGTTGAATATCATGTGGCTTAAAGCCTATTTTGATAAGTACCTATCATTTATTTATTTTTTATTAAGGTATGGGATGATAATCATTTGTATCTCAAGTAAGGGATCTCACAAATTTACATTTTATGGGTTAATTCTTATAGAGTAAACAAGGTTATCAAAAGAATTGGGTTTGATGTGCTTATAGAGTAAACCTAAGAGGTTATTTAGGGGTATTGTGGTTATAATGGGTAAATGCAATTTTCAAGTTGAGGTACTTATCTCCCACACGCAATATATCCATGGCCATGTTTCTATAGTTGGAAGTTCATTCTCTAGATGCATCACAAAGGTCTATGGTTCCTTAAATACTACTTATAGACAAGAGTTATAGAGTAAGCTTTGCTCTTTAGCTATTTCTATCATTGAACTGTGTCTAGTTTTAGGTGATTTTAATGCTTACACTCATACATTAGAGAAATAGGGAAGAGCTAGCCCTAACTAGCATAACATGAATCCGTTTCTGGCATGTTTGAATCAATGTGAGCTTATGGACTTAGGTTTTTAGGGTCTTAAGTTCACTTAAGAATGAAAAGATATAAAAGAAAGGATTGATAAATGTGTTGCAAATGTTAGCTAAAGGATATCCATTTTCTATGAAATCAAATCACAAGCCTATCTTCCTCCATTTGTATGTAAATACATTGATAAGGCATGAGAATCGTCTATTTCACTTCATAGCAGCATGGTTGACTAATGAATTTTTTAAAGGAGTTGTAGAAAAATCTTAGGAGCCTTAAGATAGATGGTTAAATGCATCTTTAGCATTTAAAGAAGATGTTACAAATTGAAACCATGAGGTATTTAGAAATACTTTTTTTAAAAAAAAATAGAGAAATGCATTATGGCACATTTAAATGGAATTAATAAAAAACTTAATGAATCTTTTTATACTCACTTATATTAACTCAGAAAACACATGTGGAAAGAGTATGAGAAGATTTTACTTGAAAAAGAAATAATATGGTTTTAAAAGTCTAAGTGTAATGGCTTTTGTATGATGACTGAAGCACATATTTCTTTCATTTTATGATTTGTTGAAAAAATAAAATAGATTTCCTAAAGAATGATTGGGATGAATGGCGTGGGGACCTAAAATATCTAAAGAACATGACAATCAATTTTTTTAGCAAGCTCTTTGCTAAAGAGAATTATCCTAACCTTTTTTCTCCTTCAAGTAGATTCTTCAACTACCAGATAGTGATTTAAAAGCAATTTAAAAGCTTTTTTCAAATGAGAAAATCAAGTAGGCCATCTTTAGCATGGAAGTTTTAAAGGCCCTAAAAATTGATGGCCTTCATGCATTATTCTTCTAGAGTTAATAAGAATTAATTAGTAATTCTGTTTACTCTTATGTTAAGGAAGCTTTTGACAATCCTAAGAAAATCAGAAAGATAAATGAAATGCTCCTTGTAGTAATTCCTAAACTTGATAGCATAAAACATATAAAATATTTTTAACCTATTAGCTTATGTAACATCATTTATAAAATAATTACTAAAATTATTGCTACTAGATTGAAGCAAGTAATGAAATTTTTCATTGGTCCTAACTAATGTTACTTTATCCTAAGGTGTCATAACTCTAATAATATTATAGTGGTGTAAGAGGCAATCTTTACTATGAAATCCAAAAGGGGCAAGAAAGGTTTCATGGTGACTAAAGTGTACTTGAAAAAGGCTTACAACCATCTAGATTAAGACTTCTTATAGAACACTTTAAAGGATATTAAGTTCAACCACAATTTCATCAAGATCATTATGAAATGTGTCCACTTGTAATATAAGAGTGGTTTGGAATAGAGAGCTCACTAATGAATTCTTTCCATCAAGAGAGGTTTGACAAGGGGATCCTTTCCCCATATCTTTTTGTTCTTTGCATAGAAAAATGAGCACAAAGTATTGAGATGGTTATTAATACAAAAGCCCGGAAGCTTATTTCATTAGCAAAGAATGGCACTCCTATCTCACACCTTTTCTTTGTTAATGATCTAGTTTTATTTGTAGAGGCTTTTCTAGACCAAGTTGAAATCATTAATTTTTACATTAACTTATTTTGTGCTTCATGTGAACAAAAAGTGAATGAGACCAAAATAAGATTTTTATTTTCAAAAAATATGAATCATTTAAAAGCAAAAGAGATAGGGGGATGCTTTCCAATTTTTAATGATAGTTAATCTAGGGAAATACCTTGGTATTCCTCTATATTATAAAAAAATGTCTAGAAACTCTTTTCATTTTATATTGGAGTAAATGTCTCAAAGGCTAAGTGCTTGGAAAGTTAAAACCCTTTCATTAGCAAGTTGTATCACTTTAATAAAGTTTATGTTATCTATAATACCATAATATTGTATGCAAACTAACAAGTTGCTTATATTGATATGTTCTTCTGTAAAATAGATTAGTAAAAATTTCATATGGGAGGAAATAATGATCAAAGAAAAATCCACTTTATGGCTTAGGACAAGTTAACGAAGCTAAATCTTTATAGAGGATTAGGTATAAAAAAAGTCAAGGAATGTAATGATGCATATCTCATAAAACTACCCTAGAATATGGTTAACCATCCTAAGTTTTAAAATCAAAATATCATTGTAGGACTTAAAAGATTCCAAATTTTAACTCTCAGGTGGGGGTTTTAATTTTTATATGACATTTGCTTTGCTTGGAACCTTGTAAAAGATGTGATAACCTAGAATTTATGTAATGGATTGGAAGCTTAGATCTTGGTTCATAAAGCTTTATGCTAGTATGAAAAGGTCCTAGTTCTTGTGTTGGAATGAAATCATCTAATTGCTTCATATGTTACTTATAAAGAGTAATACAACATGCAGAAATTCACCCATTAAGTTCCCAATCATTATTATTAAGAATTTTGGTAATGGTTCCTCCTTTTATATAAATTAAGGATAATAAGATCATCTGGGCAAAGCCTAATGAAGTTTCTCGATTAAATCTACATATGAAAGCATCATTCATTTAGATAGCGTCATTCATTTAGATAGCGTCATTCATTTAGATAGTGGAATTTAGTCTCTTTCATAGAAGAATATATGGAAGTGAGTTAGACTAGAAGAGATTTAAACATTCCTATAGTTTGTAAAGAAAGGGAAATTACTAACAAATAGCCAAATGAAGGCTTAAAAGCCCACTAATATTGATTTGTGTCCTATACGTGGAGTAACTAGTGAATTAGTTTTGAATATTTTAAGAGACTACATTGATACTTGCAACATGTAGCTATCATTAGTGCAACCAAGGAGTTGCCAAATGTTTTTCTCATTACCATTACATAACTAGTTAAACATGAATTTATCTAAGAAAATAAAAAAGTGGAGTGAAAGTCATTAGGCAACTATGTTTGATTTCATGTGTTAGCTTTTGTGGTTAAATATGAATAATTTAATCTTTGAAAATGAGGTAGAACTTTTGCAGGCTTGTTTTTATGGCTTTGGATAGAACAAAAAAGTTTTTATCTACTTATCAAGCTATAAAAGAGCAAGGTGTTCTTATTTGTAAAAATAAGTTAGTATTGGTCAGGAATTTCCTCAAGATGATTGGATTAAATTTAATTTAAATGGATCTATAAGGAGGAATGGATTTGCTAGTTGTGGAAGGATATTCAGAGATGCTACTAATAACTGGATAAAGGGGTTTAGCATATTTATTAGAACCACATTTGTGACAATAGCTAAATTATAAGGACTATTTTTAGGCATGAAAATGGCTTGGGTAAAAGGTTAAAGGAAAGTGCACTTTGAGCTTGATTTAGCAATTGTATTCAAGTTGATTAAGAAGAGATATGCTCACCATCATCCATGCAAATCCATAATTGCTTTTATTCATTTTCTTATAAGGCAAGAATAGAACATAACAATCTTTCATTACTTTAGAGAGACAAATAGATTGGCAAATAGGCTGGCTAACTTTGCTTACTCTCACAATTATTTGGAAGACTTTTTCTAGATATTTGATAATCCTCCTAAATTTTGTCTTAAGGCCTTTATGGCTGACCTTATAGGTGTCTACTTTCCTTGGTTTGTGATTCCTTAGTTTATTGCTTTAACTCCTTTTGTACCCAAAACTTCAAAAAAAAAAGATTAAAATAAAATTAAGGATACTTAAAAATTGAAATTAGTATCTAAAAGAATTGAAAGACATCAATGATATTTAAAAATGCTTTAGTGTCAATTCCAAAATTTTTGCATCAATTTAATATCATATCTACTCATTTTTACATGAATAGTCACTTTCACTTGAAATCTTAGATTTAACATCATTCTAATTCTAATATACTAATTATTTGAAATGACAAAATAAGAGAGCTTGAGAGTATGCAATAAGTGTAAAGAATTAAGTAATTGTGCTTTATATATTTGGTCAAGAAAAGAATTAGATTTTTGAGATTTCATGTAAATTGTGACCCATATAATTTTTTATTAACAATTCTACAATAGAATTTGACCTTACTGTCAACAAAACTTCATTAAATATGTGTTATGTACACAATTTTAGTAGAATAAACCACAATAGTACTAAATCAATCGATTTATCTGTTATGAAATCAATATTAAATTAATGTTAAAATATTTTTTAATATTGATTTTATATTTCTATGATCTTTCTAATATCAATTTGGCAATTTGCTTAATAGAATATTATACACATGAAATCAAATGTAACCAATTTGTATATTATTGTACCAAAATTGTAATTAAACTTTAAAATTAATTTCAGGAAAAAAAACTTATTTTACTAAACACTTTTCTAACAAAAATTATAATTCTTTATTCAATACACTTTTTAACAAATATTATAATTTCTTATATCATATAATACTATTAGCTTTTTGAGAAAATAGGTTTCAATTTTATTAATAATTTTTAGTTAGTAACTGCATTATATTTTCTTTAAATTAAAACTCAATTCACTTCAATCTTACTTTTGAAACTTCTATTAAAACACTTTAATTAATTATAAGGTTAACATTTATATTTATTTAAATATACACACACACATACACTTTGCTACTTTTTGTAATTTTACTCAATTTATAATTTGGTTCCGATACTTTAAAGTTTTGAATTAAATCTTTATACTTCCTTTTCATTTTTAATTGGATACTTCATATCATTTTCTTATTAAATTTTATTAGCAATTGGCTTAGGTAGATACTAAGATCAATGGTGAAGCCTTTTTAGGACAAAAAAGGCTTTGTGTCAAAATTTTTGAAATTATATATTAATATTATGTAATTATATAAAAGTTTTTTTTTTAAATGTATTATTTTTTTATCAAAAAAAAATTTGTTGACCTCCAAAATATTACATTAAGATCACTATTGAATATGATCTATAAGAGACAAATGACTCATTCTTTTCATATAAAAATGAAATAATCTCTTAAAATGTCTTAACTTATTCTTAATTATTTGTCATATAAATATAATTAAAAATTGTACAAAAATTCTATATCAATAACTTTTAAAACATATTAAAAGAGTGTTGTCCATATGTGCTAATTACTAACCATTTTTTTCTTTAAAAAAAGTAAGAAGTATCTAATTAGAAATAAAAAAGAGATATAAAAAAAATCCAATTTAAATCTTTTAAATTATAAGAATCTAAATACATACTAAGTGAATCTATAAGAAATAATAAAGTAACTTAACCTATTTTTAAGTTATTTTTAATTCATAAAGTTGCTGATAAGTTTTCTTTTTGTATATAAATATGAAATCTTTTTTGGTATAGTTTAGGTAAATAAAGTTATGCCCAAAAAAAAAGCTCTAAAATAAAATTTAGTGTCATATGACTTTCTTAAAGTTTCAAAATTTACAAATAACTTTCTAAAATTTTTGAAAAGTTAAAAAAATTATTAATGATAAATATATTGGGTAAATTACTAATAATAAATACTGAGTCTTTAATGTATTTATACTTTATGGTATAGTTGACAATAAATATTTTAAGTAAATTCATATGGAAATATAAGATATTTGTTTCTTGATTAAATACTCATTTGAATCTCTAAAAATGGACCTAGTATCAATTTGATTCTTATTTAATTATGTCACTCAATTTAGTCTTTCACAGATCTAATTTGGTCTAATGTCATTCCTCCACTAAATTTAAATTCAAAATTTATCTTATATTTTTTTATTAGACTTAACAATATGTTGTTCTTTCTTAATGAAAAGTGTGTTGATAGAATAAATTATAATGAAGAAAGCAACGCCAATTTTATAATGATTTTTTATCTTTAACATCCTTATATAAGTACTTCAGTCAAAGAGACTAGATATTATGATTAATTAGTGATGTTACTTATCTTTTATATACTTAAAGTATAGAGATGGTTGTTGTAACTATTTTAAAAATTACTTTATCTTATTCCATGACAAAAGGTGGCTTCAATGGAGAAATTTTTCTCAAATTATAAAGGTTCTCAACTTTACATAGGGTTGATGCACATATGGCAACAAATAAGAGTTGGGATCTCTTTTTCCTTAATTTCAATATGCAATTAAGAAAAAAAAATAAAAACAAGTTTTATAATGGTTTAATTACTATCATATTAACAAACTAACTTGAAACACCACTAACAGAGTTAACAGAATTTGCTAGAGTTGTTTAAGTTTGATAATGGATTGCATTGCAACAAATTTTGTTAACTCTACTAATGGTGTTTCAAGTTGTTTTATTTGATGTGGCAATATGTAATCTACCATGCAGTATGTAATCTACCATGGAAATTGTTTCTGTTCTTTTCTTTTCCCTTAATTACATAGTAGAATAAAAAAATTGAAGTGCTAACTTTTATTTGCTGCTATTTGTGCATCAACTATATGAGAGATTGAGAGCCTTTATAATTTGAGAAAATTTTCTCTATTGAAGCTACTTTTTGACATGAAATAAGATAAGTTAATTTTTAAAATAGTCACAATATTTACCCTTGTACTATGAGTATATAAGAGACAAGCAACATCACTAATTAACCATAATATCTAATCACTCTGACTAAAGCAATCCTACAAGGATGTTAAAGATAAAAAACCATTGCAAAATTGACATTACTTTCTCCATCATAGTCCATTTTATTAGCACACTTTTCGTTAAAAAAGGAAGAACATATTATTAAGTTTGATAAATAAAAAATGAGATAAAATTTAAATTTGAATTTGGTAGAGGATGACATTAAAACAAATTAAATGTATGAAGGACTATATTGAGTGGTACAATTAAATAAGAACCAAATTAATGCTAAGTTCATGTTTAAAAGATCAAAATTAGTATTTAATCTTTGGTAAATGGATGATTTTAAATTTATAAAGGATGATATTAAACCGAATTAAATTTATAAGAAACTAAATTAAGTAACACAATTAAATAAGAGCTAAATTGATATTAAGTTCATCTTTGAAGGATTAAAATGAGCATTTAGTCTTGTTTCTTTTATCATTTATATTACTTCTTTGATTTTATTATACTAAAAATAGTTGGAAAAAGTTATAAATGCCTTATTCCTTTTTTTTCTCTTTTTTAATTGAAATTTGAATATTTTTAGTTTTTTTTAATTTAAAGGGCTATTTGTTCGTTTTAAATCTTTAATGAAATTATACGATAACAAAACTTATTTTAGAGGTTTGATTTGCATTTTGCTTTAAAGTTGCTGGTAAGGACTTGTATTTGCGCTCTAGTTACCGTGACAAAACATGCGGCGCCGCGTGCAGTGTGTTCTCTTGCGCCAAGCATAATCAATCCGGAGCCGCAACCTATGTCCTTACTTCCCGCCGCTACTTCACCGTCCGGTCATTGGAGCTCTCAAACCGTGAGTCTCTTCTCTTTCGCTTGTCACACTGTTCACTGAATATGTCGATTTAGTTCTTTATTCATTCTCTTTTAATTTTTTTAAAGAAATTTTAACAGAAATTATTCTGCTTTGAAATGAAAATTGGGAACAGAAGAACAATATTTATATATTCTCTCTATTGATTCGTTATACTATGGTTGGACACAGTCTGTTACTCGGTTGTGTCGTTGACATATTCGGAGTATCTGTATTCCAAGGGAAACCGAAGAGTGTCGCGAGTATATCGGCCGAAACGACGCAACTTTAGTTCGTTTTCCAATTGCCCTGGATCAGCGCTTGTTGGCTTTGGGGTAAGGAAGCAGCGTACAAGATGCCTCGGACAACCACACTAGAGTGCCCGGGTTGCCCTCCACTTCGTGCAATAACCTTCGATGCACTGGGTCTTATCAAAGGTTGATTCATTGCACATGCCTATCTGTTTATTGTTCTAAATTAGCAGCTTTTATTGTTTATAATTTATGCCCAACCATTTTGTCTATGTTATTCCAAATCGGCAGTTTTTTTAAGGTCAGTTTAATGGTAAAAAGTTTTATTTTCTTTCATTTTTGTGTTGCTTTGGATGTGTTAGTTGTTGAAGCTCGTAGTAAGCAAGGAGTTCCCAAATTAGTAGAGAGATGGGGGGAGCCAGACTCCACAAAGTGTGCGGTGGCTGTGTCAGTCAATGACAGCATTTCTGACCCGGTATGTGTTATTTTGAGATGAAATATGTTTACCAATGGAAACTTTATTTTCTTTTTATTTCTGGGCAACGTTGGTGCTTGATTTTACTCTGATTTTGTCATATGGAACTAATGTGATATCGTCTTCCAAAAATACTTAATGAAGAAGAAAACATATAAAAGTGTAATATGAGGAAACATATTTAATGCACAGTACATGCTTGTTTAATAAAGCTGCAGTTTCAGTTCAACTAGATTTCATCCTCCTTCAGAGTCATTGACACTCTCTATCCTTATGTTTATATGTGTCATAGGTTGAGGCATCTATTTGTCTCTCCTTAGTTGGTTTGCAAATATAGATTTTCACATTTTAATGAAAATAGGCAAAATGATGACCGGAGAATAATGGTGTGATTTGCAAGAGAAAGTGGTAGATGGTCTTCATTTGCAAGTATCCTTCCAATTCATATCTGAGTTGTGAATGTTGTTCTTCTTGTGTGTCTGGCGGTGGGTTGCTAACAATTTTGATGTCTAATTCTATTGAAAAATGTATAGCTAAGAGAGCATATGTTGGTTTATGTGTCCTAATTCTGGTAGGTCTAGATTTGGGTATGAATATCTCAAGGTATAATCTGGTGGATGAAAAAATGGGCATAGAAGCTTTGTTCAAATGCATCATTTCAAGTATTGTTATGGATTCTGGATGATAGAGATTCCTATTTTCACCTTTGAGTAATTTATTTATTATGTGCTTTACTTTTGTTTCATGAGTTACATTTTGCAACAACTGAACTGGCTTTAGGCTACCCTATAGTTTTCCTTCAGTAAGATTTGAAATTATTCATTGCAATTTGCTTCTTGAATTTTGCTTCTGAATATTAATGTTTAACACTTGCATTCTTTGACATATTATCTGTGCTGTCGCATCCTGAAAAGATAAATTCAAGTGTTTAAATATCTTCTATATGGATAACCTATTTCTGTTCACTAAGAGGTGTTTGGGTGCCCTGGTCATTCATCCTTCGTATAAGAAGTATATAAAATATGCAGACTTGCTTAGTTCCTTACATGTTGGATCAATAGCAGTTCTATAATTTTTAAGTAAAACCGTATTTTTCATGATCTGGTTTATCTGTAGATGTGAATAATGCTTGCCTGTCTGATTTTTATTTATCTATTTATTTTAATTATTGTGTTGTAATTATTTAGACACCTTCCACCCTACCAAAAGTTGGGAAAGAGGAAAATACAATTCTGATTATTCTTCTTTCCTTTTCTGGCATTGCAGTTATTAGCTGTTGCAAGAAGAAGTGGCCAGGTGAGTTACTTCTTCAGATCATAGGATTTTACAATCATGTTGTTCAGTATTTGTTGTGAATTACTGAAGACATTTCACTCTATATGTGCACCACAGGTGGAGGTTTTAAATCCTGTAAATGGTGATCTTCTGGCTGCAATCTTTAATGCAAATGATACAGATATTCAATCAGAAGAGAATGCTCTTGTTGGTTTGCATTTATTTGCGAAACACGATTTGGAGTTAGCTTCTAGGTATATAAATCATTGCCATTTAAATGTTCAATTTTGCTATGCAGTTACACCATAAATGAGACCTTGGTGATACAATATGTTTGATTTATAGCTAAACCATTCATAAGCCTTCTCCTAAGAGCTTAAACTCTTGGGAGCAACTAACACTTGACATGAAACAAAGGTCAAGGTCAATTCCTACTGCTCCTACTTTCTTAGTTAAAATTATATGTCAACACAAGGTTAAGTGGGTTTGTGCTATGTGACTATGTCTATGCTTTGCATACAAGGGGCAATTGCATGAAGTGATTGTGTTAGTGTTGTAATAAAACCATTTCTGGGCCTTCTCTTAAGTTTTTGGGAACAATTGGCACTTGACTCACTCAGATTGCTTTAATCCTACATAACATTCATGTTTATAGTTGATAGATTATGTTTGTATTTTTATTTTATTTTGCTAATGTATTTTAGAAGTTAGGATATAAAAAAGTAAGATGGATAGCCATTACTATGTGAATAATTCTTTTTTAGATATGAAAATTAGCCTAATTCTATGTGAATTTACCATGCCCCTCCACAATTTTTCAATATGTTTGCATCAGCCATTTACTTCTGATTTTGACAAAGCTTATGAAATTGATGATGTTCAAAATTTTAAATGCGATTTTTTTGCTCAAAATTGATTACTACTTGCTGCTTGTGTTCAATATATGTCTATTTCTTGCAATTTACTTATGTATTGTGTGATCTTGTGCGTGTTTGCAGTGCCCAGTTTCTACTTGCTTTTTTTGCATAAATATCTGCCAAAATTATTTAAATTTAGTGTCTTTTATTAGGTCATGTACTTTACTTACTTGCACAACGAAAGGAAAAGCAAGCCTAAAGTGTATGGAAGTTGCCAATTCATCCTCGGAATCAGTACGCATTGGTTCTTCAAGAGACTGGAATGTGTGTGCTGGTGGTAACATCTTATGTTGCAAGGTGGATAGAAGTGAGAATTATGGTTTATTTGGAGGGTAGGTGTTTACTTTTTACATAGTTGTGTCATTAAGGTTTAAAGGATGTATTAAATGCTGATCTGTATTAACTAAAACAGAATAATTTTATCAATAGGAAGGGACAAAAGACAATACAAGATATTTTCTAACATTGCAAATCAAAAGCTTTATTTTGAAGATGCCAAATTGAAAGCTTTATCACAAGAACAACAACCACCATAGTTCTTTCCTATTAGATGAGGTTGGCTACATGGATCAAAAAATGCCATTATTCTCTATCAAAGACTTTTGGCAAAATTACTTAAGATGAGATTGTTTATAATGAATTCTCCCAACATTTTCCTAGGTTTTCCTGTATCTTTAATAACAGACTATCCTTCAGTAAATCCACCTCTTTCTGGAGCATCAACATTCTTTTTCTCACATGTCCAAAAACCACTTGGAGTGTGTTTCCATCATGTTTTATCAAAGGGTCTCCATGATGCATGAATTCCTGATCTTGTCTTTTCTTGTATTTCCACACTAATTTCAGCATTCTAAAGAGTATAAAGCATAAAAAAATGCAAATTGAGAGACAAATTGTTTATAATGATCCTTAGGAGTTTTATTTTCAAGATATACATGACCCTTCTGAAGTGTGAATTATATTTAAGATTTCGTAACAAGTCTACAACTGACAACAAACAACAAAGATTGGACAAAATGGCATCTCTTGCTTGAATTCTATCTACAAGCACTCCATCATTTTTATGCATCTCAAATGGGGGGAAACAAGAGGAATATCTGTCATGTTATCTATAGATATCTACCTGACAAACATTAACTGTGACCTTTACCTATTACTTAGGAAAGGCGTTGAAGTTAATCTTTGGGATCTTGACAACTGCACTAAGATCTGGAATGCCAAACCTGTGAGTTTGTACTTCATCCTGCAGTTTTAATTTCTCTACCTGTTACTTTCTCACATGCTTGATATGACCATTATCTTGATCCTTTTGTCCTATGCAGCCTCCAAAAAACAGTCTTGGTATTTTCACCCCTACTTGGTTTACATCAGCTACATTTCTAAACAAAGATGATCACCGTAAATTTGTTGCAGGAACCAATAACCATCAGGTAATTGCAGAGAATTCAAATCTTGGAATGAATCAATAAATAGAATTTGGATGTGTCTAGTAACACCTATGGAAAGTCGATTATTTTTTATGGTAGCATCCTTGTACTAGAAGCATGCTTGAGACTAGGAACAATTACAATTTGCTGGCATGGTAAATCTTCAGAGAATCAGAAACACTATTTTATATGATCTTTATGGAATCATATTAGTGGATTATTCCTATATCCTTCGTTTTAAGTTTTGGTTTTATTCTAACTCAGATAAATTAACTTGACATTATAATACATAAAGAGACATTATATATATTAATATATAGATATAGATATTATTTTATTCAGACTATGAACACTGCATTTTGATGGGTCTTTTTCAAGATCGTAACAAAATAAAATAAACAAATCAATCAGTCAAATTTTAGAAAAATTACAAAAATGTACTTTATTTAATTTTTATGCAAAAATATTATTTTGTTCTATTAATGTTTCATGGCTTTCTCTAAATTGCGTCAATTTAGTTTCATTGTGAACAAGGTTGTCAAAATCACGATTTGGATTGTTAAATCGCACGATTATACGATTCAGTCACAGCCATACGAGTTCGATTACATAGAAAACTCGCAGTTAACGTTGCCAGAGAAGATAATGCCAACTCAGAGATGCAGACCCCGAATAGAGCAAAATAGAAGACGTTGATGCTGGGGAAGTAAAAACGCAGCAAAACCTTCTAACCCTTCCATTTCACATTTTATATAATATAATATTAATATATATTTATATTTATTTTAGATTTTATGTGCATCTAATAAAAAAATAAGAACATATTTGACATATCTAATTCAGATTTTATATTTATATTATCTATAAAAATCTATATTTGATTCATATTTTATATTTTACATACATATTTATATTTATTTGTTATTTTGTTATTATCTTTATTTTTTAGTATTTTATATTAATTATATAATTATATTAATTTTGTTATTTGATTGTATTTATCTTATTGCTAATTTTACTAATTTTGCTAATTATGTTATATTAGATATGTTATCTAATTATATTGATTATATAATTATTATCTTTTATATATTAAATGATTTATTTTTTATATTTTGATCTTAATTAAATTATTAATATTCATTTGACTGATGTTGTTTGTGATTTACAACATGTCAAAGGATTTTTGCTTACTATATAAAACTTTTATTCTATCTAAATTATGAGTGTTTGAAATTATTTTACTTATATTTAATATTTTAGGAAGCATATATATATTTATGTATTTTTATATTATAGATAGGATCTTACGATTTTACTTACGATCCCACGAATTACGATCTTAACATCTTCATCCAATCCTAAGTAAGATTTACGATTTTGACAACCTTGATTGTGAAAATATAGTATCTAGAAAAGAATAGAAATGAAAATATTTTCTTAGATGATGTTACAATTTAATGGCTCAAATAACATCAATATTTTGTTATGACATTTTCCTTTATTTTCTAGAGAAGAAAGAAAACTCTAATGAATCATGATCTCCTTTTATGAAGAACAGTGGGCTGAGTAAATAAGATTTCAATGTGGCCAAGTTTGTTGCTTGACTTGAGAATTAAAAAGAGGAAGGAGATTTTGTTTCTGTTTTCTACTCTCCATTGGCTCTACATTATTATAAATCTCATCGCATTTCAATTTTGTAATATTGGGTCTACCAAACAGGTACGCCTTTATGACATCTCTGCTCAGAGAAGGCCTGTTCTCTCATTTGATTTTCGTGAGACACCTATTAAAGCAGTAGCTGAAGATATTGATGGTTATTCAATCTATATAGGAAATGGATCTGGTGACCTGGCCACTGTTGATATACGTACAGGTATATACAATGTCACAGGCACAGTTATGTTTAAGTTCTGAACAGCCTTTTGCAACAACTCCTGTATCATTGTGTTGTTCATTGATGTTCCCTGTCATCCACATCAGTGACTGAAATTTCTTTAAGTGATTTACTTGATTAATGCTTTATTTGTTCCTCCAGCTGTTTGCACAAAATATTTTGCTATACACCATGTTGTAAATTGTCAGGAGTAGTTGCATCTGATTACTTTAGGGGTTCGCTTGACCTGGCACTTTGGAAAGGTGCACTTTTGTATCAGTTGGTGAGAAAAATCAAGGGTAGAATTTCTTAGATGTTTTAGGCTTTTTTTTTTTTTTTCTGGAAGATACTTTCTGTAGGAAAAATTCATTTTCTTATATATGAATGAAGTTGTACAATGTGTTTTTATAGTTTGTTATTAAAAAATATGATACTTGGAGGCATGGTAGTGGAGAAAAACAACTTCCTCTTTGAAAAAGAGGAAGTTATCTTCCACTAGATTCTTTACATTTAATGTTGAACATTTAAGCTCTTTTCCACTATCTTGATATTTTATTACTATATTTACTTATAGAAGATGTTTTCCGCCAAAATGAACAAAGCCTTAATGGTAATTCCTACATCTGTTTAAGGTCGTGAACTTCAACTTTGAAAGCACTCTGGAGTCATATATGTAGTCATTTCACTAGTTGGTCTGAGTGACAAGGAGGCATGCTCTAAGCATGTCCATATTGTTGATTTTGCTATAAGCTGATTTTGGTGAGACTCTTTCACTGAATTTTAGTTTAGATTATGCCTGAGCCTTGAGATGGTAAGTTATCCAATTCCATCTTATTGACGGAATCAAATATTAGTTGCTGCTTTTGCACATTGTTATTGTGTGTTATACCTGAAGATGTTAAGAATCTTTTCATGTGGGGCCAGGGAGAGGGGAGGGTGTAAGACTAGTAGAATTCTGGAGATCTGGTGAAAGCCCTCTTCAAATGCATTTTATAAATTAAGGGAGACAGTCTCCAAATTTTAGGATCTAGACTTTTTTCCCTTTTGGAATATAACATGCTCCAATGATATTCATCTTTTCTAGCCACTTCTTGGCTTTGGATGTGTTGCTAGGTTTATCAGACTCTTGTTTGTCGTCAGGTGCAATGTTGTTAATCTGGAGCTGTTGCAACACATTGATATCTTTCTGATTATGCTATCCTTGATCCTTGACTCTCTTTGAAGAATTATTTCCATGCTTATCTGACCAGAAATAAATTTGGTTACAGGAAAACTGCTAGGATGCTTTATAGGAAAATGCTCTGGAAGCATTAGATCCATAGCCAGGCACCCTGAACTACCTGTGATCGCTTCATGTGGTGAGTATCAGTTTTTTTTACATATATCTGTGGAGGCAGATAGGATCAAGTTTGGTCTGTCCCTTCCTTTTTCCGTTTGTTGCATGCTCTTCAAATTTTGTAGGGCCTTGGCTTGGTCAAGTCAGTTATTTTTTCTTCTTCCAATTTATAATGTTCTGTTGACTCTTTTTTTTTTTTTAAATAATAACCTTGTGCAAGTTTTTTTCCTAAAGTTTAATGTCCATTTGACTTTGAGATGTACAGGTTGTGTGGTTATTTCTGGGTCTCATGATAAGATATTGCTGCTTGCAGTTTCTTATTGATTAATTTTAATTTTCCATGCCTATCACTAAAGCTCATAACATGATTGTTTCTAGGGTTGGACTGCTATCTCCGATTATGGGATACAAGAACAAGGCAACTTCTTTCTGCGGTGCGCTTTATTCCCATCCTGCTGATTCTTTTAGCTAAGCACATGAAATATAGTTTATGTTGTAAAAAAATATTGAGATATTGATGCTACTGGATGGAGAACTAGAACATTGAGGGCTTTAGCAAATAACTAGTTGTCCTTCGAGTGAATGATGAGAAAATCAAAGCCTAACATTCAGTTTTAAAAGAAGCAGCATTTTTGCCACTTTATTGCACAGATAATATCTAGTATTCTTCAATAGTTCGTGTTTGGTTCTATGATGTTGAGCTAAATATGTATATTTTATATAAGATGACTAGACTGGAGCAGGAACTTTGAGTTTGTTTGTTTACTGTTTTTAAAAATATTTTTTGGTTTTATGTTTTTAAAAGCAAAAGTTCTTGCTTGGGTAATTGTTTTTCTATACAGTTTTTAAAAATTGTAACTCCTCATGTGTAACATACTAATTAAAAAATAAAAAGAACTTTCAGATGTTTACTTAACTTCATTTTTTTTTAATGCCAATTTTGTAATTAAAAGAAACCTTTCCATATTTGCTCCTTTCACAATTCCTTGCTCTATTTTCCTTGAATTCAAATAGTTCTTTTTTTTTTAAGAGTTTTTGAAAACATGGAAATAATATATATATATATATATATCCAAACACATCCTTTGTAAGTATAAAATAACTTATTTGAAGGATGCTTACGATGAAATAAAATGCTAAAATATCCTGTTTCAGTGATATTTATTTATTTTTTGTATTAATTTCTGCTCAAATAGTCATAATAATTCATTTTCTTGAACAATTCTGCATTTTTCCTATGAATTATCCTTATCACATCAATCATTCTTATTGCATGCAGGTTTTCCTGAAGCAACATCTTATGCATGTTGTTTTTGACTCCAACTTCAGTGCTGAAGGTTAGTCTGTTACTTTATTGTTTCTTGGTATGTTTTTAATAATTGTACAGAGGAGGAAGAATTATAAGATCATGGGATGTTTCTGGTAGTTTATTATTGACATATCATTATTTATGGTGAATAGATAAATGCATAATATAATATTTTTTATAGAGAGAGTACATGAGAAGAGAATGAACAGTCCTCAAAAGATAGAAGACCTCAACAGATTCAAAGTTACAAGAAAAAATTGAACCACCCAATCAAATTTCTAAAACAGATTCCAAATTCCTTTGAAAATTAGTCTAACCAGCCTCTCGGGACAAAACCATGAGCTTTAAGTCAAACTAATCCCTTCAAACCATGACATAAAATCTTATTAATAATGACTCATCCATATCTAACTGTATCCAACCCAAACCCAAGTCATCTACTTGCCATCCCTACTTCCACTCAAAATGGATTAGGGATTGAATTTTGTCAACTGTGTTGGTCTGATTTTGATGGCTCCACAGGCTAATATTCACTCTTTGGGCTTCAACTTTTTCTACAGTCCATGCAGAATCAGTACACGATGTGATATATGGTGATAACAATTTAGTCAATGTAGTTTGATGGTATCATGGTTAAAATAAGTCGTGCATGTTACATGACCCTATTTTTTGACAGAAGGGGGTAAATCGCACAGAAGTGATAGTAATCTTCAGTGTCATTGTTACCTTTGTCCATATATATGATATGATGTGGCCTAACCGTCCATTTATCCTTAAAACAACAAAACAAGGCCAACCATCCTCTCTTGCCATGTTGGTGGCTTTATTTTTTCTTTGGCCAATCTGTTGAGCAGCACTATTTCAAATCATAAAGAATTTCTAGCTAACTGTGTTTTTTATATTAACTTATTTTTGTTATAGGCTTGCATACTTTAATTCATTTACTATAAATGGATGGTTAGGCCACATCATATCATATACTTTGGCCTCCTTTTTCTTTCTATTCAAACCTACATTCACCCCCCCCCTTGGCGCGTGCACACCAAAAAAAAAAGGGGGGGGGAGTGCATATTTCTGAAGATAGAGTAGGTTGAGTTTAATTAGATTAAATATCAAGGGAGATGAGTATAATTTGTCTTCAGTTAACTATGGATTATATGATATCCCACACGTGCACACACATGGATATGCATTGTTGGCCCACTAATGACCCATTCATTGATATTGATGGATAAAAATATGCATGGATTCGGATCTCAATGCATCAATGATGGATTGTTTTGCTACTTCCAGTGCAAGTGATTAATATATAGGATTTAAAAAAAAAAAATAGAAATGATTAGTATATAGTTATTGCATTCTGTTGCCTCCCTCAGTTGGAGTGTGACTTTGGCTAATTTGGAGTTTGTGACTTATGCTATGTTTGAATGGGGGAGAATGGAGGGAAGAAAGGAAAGGTTATGACATAATCTTTTCCTTGTTTGGGAGATCCAATAAAGAAGGGGATGAGACTGGAGGTTTATGACTTCTCTTCTATGGTATTCCAAAACCCTCGACTAGTAACTATTTCATGTTCCTCCAATTTTGATGAATTTTGGAGGATATTCTAAACGTCCAAACAAGGGTAGGGAAAGCAATTATTTAACCATCCATTTTCCTCCCTTCTGTTCCGTTATGTTCCCTTCTCTTCCATCTTCTCCCATTGTCTTCCTTTTCCTTCCCCTCCATCTCTTAAAGCTACCATTAATCACTTTATGCAGCTTCACATCAAATATTTTTATTGTGAAAATTTTGATATTTGTCACTCTGCCGCTTTGTCTTGGGATTCAATTACAAAAGGGTATATCTAACACATCTTGTCTTGTATAAAGCAGAAGTTGCCTCTGGAACAGACCAGTTACCAAGTGAGGAGCAAAGTATGAATGAGATCGGACCAGTGGAAGAGCTTGGAGTGTTGCCTTTGAAAAGGAAGGGAACTTCTAAACGCATAGAACAAGACATGGATACCAAAGAAAGAAAAAAGAAATCCAAGAAAAATGAAGAGCATAAAAAATCTAAAGGAATAGATGGAATTGAGAACATTGAAGAGAGAGACATGGAAAGCAAGTCAAAATCAAAGAAAAAAATTAAGAAGTCAAAATCTGAAATTCAAGATTAAGATTTTGATTCAGATGGATTAAATTTTAGATGAAGTGTACAAGGTGCGTAGTGACGATTTTTGGGTAAAGGATGCTGCACTTTGGCCGGAATTGGTGGTTTTGTGGTTAGATCAGTCTTTGATGAAATTTTGTGAAACCGTTTTTGAAAAATGCATTGTAGCTGATGAAAGCTAGTTTGTTCAATTTTGGCAGTTTTTTTAGTTGTAAGAGGTATTAATGCCCAAACAGGGTGCTGTCAATGTTTATGGACGAGAAGGATTGCAGATAGTTATTTTCGTTGAGTCCTTAGAAAATCTTGCGCTTTATATTCCTTTGTGATGTCTTTCCTGTTGTGTAGATTTTTATTTGATTACTGATTGGTTCTGTGAAAGATCTGGATTCTTGCAGTCTACGGGAAGACGGAATCATTATTATTAATAGTCTATAGGGAAATTAGTAGTGAGAATGGGTCAAGGTAGCCCAGGTTTGGTTCAGTTGTAGAGGCCGTTTGGTATAACAGAGGAAAAATTCATCATTATAAATTATTATGGTAAAATGGTAGATTATATTCTGTTTGTTTAATTTTAGCATCTGTTTGTTTTAATAGGAAATATTTTTATAAGTATTAAATATTGAAATGATAAAAAATATTTTGTGTTTAATGTTATAGCGGAAAGTATGGTCGAAAATATCATTTTCTATTTTAAAGTGAAATTTGTTTTTCATTTTTATACCACTGGATGTTATAATTTTTTAATAATTGTATAAAGGTAATATGTCATTCTTTTACCTTATACAAACAAATAAAATTTTTCAATAAATAAGATTTTTCAATGAAAATCCCTTCCAACAAACTAAATTTGGTCTAACTTTGATTCTAAGTTAATTTATTCGGCTAAAACTTTGTTTGAATTAAGTTCATAAATTGTTCAACTCGGTCTGTTAAATTTAGATCAGTTGTAACAATTTGATTGTTTTTTATACAGTTTACTGGTTGGAAGAAAATATGAAATCAAATGGTATTTCGTAACTTAACAGAATTTAATAAATGTGGAGAAATATCATGGAAAAAGACAAAAATGATTTTTTTTCTACAAAAATGATTTTTGTTCTCGCATTTGAAAGAGTACTCATTGGAGGTTTGAATTTTGTATTTGATACAATAAATAAATTTTATAATTTATTAACTTAATCAATAAATTATAAGTTAAGTTTCAGATATATTTGGTGTACTAAAAGCTAGTTATAAGCTTTTATTTGATAAGTACCATAAGGTAGTTTATAACTTACAAATTAGTAGTTTTTCAATAATTTTTTAAATTTATTCCTCTTCTTTTAATTAAGTGGCAACTTATATTTTAATTATATAAATAAATATTTGATATATTTTTATTAATTTAATATCAATAGAAAATAAATAAGTAAATAAATATATAATGTTATAAAATATAATTAATTAAATTTATGTTATTCTATTATTATTTGAATAATAAATAAATAATAAATATGTAATATCATAAATATAATTAATTAAATTATAAATAATCATATTATCATTTTGAATCTTTTGATTAAATTTGTGTAATTTGATTTCAAAATAAATATGTAATAACTTAATTGATATATTTATTTATATTAATATGTCTCTTTAAATTAACTTATATTTTTTAATTGGTTCAAGAATTAATTTTGTTAAATACAGCTAATCAACTAGTTTATTAAATGTATGCTTTCAACTATTAACTAGCTTAAAAACAATCTAATACAAGTAACAGTATCTCAAAACTTAAAAATTATTATGCCCCTAATGTTATTAACTTTACAAGTCTACCTACGATCGAGTAATCGTGAATTTTATTCAAAGTTTGTTTTGATGAAACAGAAATTTTACTAGTCGAAAGCAGAAAATTTGTCATGTGTTACAACACCGATAACAATGGCAAGAAGGTTACATATGTATGAACGACAACCATTCTCGTACCAAAGATCTAGAGCTTGACATTCGATCTCAAAGACTCAAAAGGAGGAGCAGAAAATCTTTTGCTAAAGTGGTATCAAATATACATGGAAGATTTTGCCTTTATTTACATTCCAAGAATAATCATTTCTACTAAAAAATGCAAAATGAAAAGAGGAGTCAAAAGCCATTGATAGAAGTGATACTTGGTGTAGCATGAAGGTTTTGCCTTCCTTTTAATTTGAGTTCAACCTCGGATTATTATATATATGCATCCAGTGAATTAATTATCCTATTTTAAAAGTAAATAAAAGTTGAAAGGAGAGGGAATCCATCGAAAATTAAACTCGAACTGTCTGTGGCAGACAATGCACTCGGCCGTGCGTTTGAGTTTCCGTACCACAATTTTCTGGCAGATGTGTTCCACTTCGATGGGCTGATTTTCTTGGCCTCTGAAATGCATTTGAGGCCGTTGGTGGAACTTATCCGAAAGTTTACGGAGGAAGAGAGCCTTATAAACTTATTCCTAGCAATATAGATTTGGTCAAGGGTACGAGACTCAGTAAAAATTTAATTATTTAACTTATTGAAGTTGAATTGTTTTATTATAGGGTAAAAACAAAATTAGTCCCTTACTTATGGTTACATTTATCACTATGAAATTGTCTAACTCACACACATAGGAAATAAGTTTTTATGAAAAGTTAAATTTTTTAAAAAATAACTTCTTATTTTAACTATTTGAAAACTGCTTAAAGTTATTTTGTTTATATTGAGGAAGTGACAATTTTTAAAAAGTAACTTCTCGTATTTTATTTAGTTTAATTTTAAATTTTTTGAAAAGTATTAACTAAATAATTATTATATTTTTAATATTATTATAATATAAATTAATAAATTTTAATTATTATTAATTAAATTTGATAAACATAATTTTGTTTTTGTGTCTATAAAGAACACAAAAAGTGGAATTTACTTAAGGAAAAGTGGATAAATAATTTTTCATATTTTATTAGAAATAGGACTTTATAGGAAGTCCTATTTCTCCTAATTTGCTATATAATGGTTAATCAAATAATTCACTCTTGCTGAGAGTATTTAGCTTAAATGGTATCTGATATCTCTTAAAGACTTTACGCTTTTCATTGTATATAGGATTCAATCCTTGATCCTTGTTTGTATATGTACACTAGTTTAACCACTTTCACTAACACAACAAAAAAATTAACTCTTTTTCTATTTTTAGATAAATAGAATTTCTCATACTTTTATTGTAAATCAAATGGCTCTTATATCTTTCGAATTTCAAAATTAGAAGTAATAATCTTTTATTTTTATTTTTATTTTTATTATAATTATTTATTTTTCTCAATAGTGTCAATACTAAAATGAATAATTAAAGGAAGGAAAATAAACAAAAAATTAGCATGCATTTGACATTAACTACTAAGGCAAAATTTAACAATGTACTTAAGAATTTTTAACATTTCAAATGCGAATAATTATAATAAAAATAAAAATAAAAATAAATAGTAATGTTAGTTTTTAATAATCTGGTAAATAACCTTTTTAGCTGATTGATTTGATCAATCAACTATTTTAAGTGTTTCATAAGTGGCTAATTCAATTAATTTATTAGTCTTTAATCAACTAATTAAAAAATTTAAAGATCCTAACATTTTCAAATAGTTAATTTATTAAATCCCTATAAAATCTTTCCACATATTTTTATTAAAAGTAATCCATACTCATTAACATATAATGCCTTATACTTAACTATATAACATTATATGCTTTTAGTTAAATATGTATTAATCTATTTAATATATATAAGAATAAAATAGTTCATTGTATATAATAAATAGTCATTTAACTTTCTATTATTGAAATTTACATAGTAACATTAATATTATAAAAAAATAGTTGTTATAATACATTAAAGATTTTGCTATATAACTATTTAATAAATTTAAATTCTTTTTACATTAAAAGTGAAAAGTGAAAATTAATAAGATTAATTTATATATATAATACATATACACACATACACATATATGCTTAAATAAATCATAACATATACTTATTTTCTTCTATATCATTTTACATGTAAAGAACTAATTTTACTAAATATTTTTATTTAAACAATTAATGCTACAACTTAGTTAAATTAATTAATATAATAAGCTATCAGCTAATAGTTAATTGAATCAGTTAATCACTAACGTGATCAGTTAATTATTAAACAAAATTATTACCTTATAAACAAAAATTTTAAAAATTAATATTTAAATTATTATAAATTCATTTACCTTTAATTTTTTATTTATAATACTTATTCTAGTCATTCACAATAATTTATATTATTTTATCCCTTACAAAATTTTAATATCAATTTCATCACTCACATATTATTTGCATTTTATTTTAATCACTTTATTTATCAAGTCATTGACTAGTAATAGAGATACTAATAAAGGGATTGAATTAATCAAATTATTATTTATAAGAAACAAAATTGATATAAGTGAAATTAATGATAGATTAAAATAGAGTTTTATTTTTTATATATATACACCACTCTATTAAATATTATAACTTAAATATTTTTTAACATAATAACTTAATTATTATTAAATTATATATAATTTTACATAATTATTATTATCTAATTTTTTAATCAAAGTCCTTTAATATTATAGTAATAAATGTAAAACCTATAATTAGATATAACTAATTTAATATTATTAATATTATTATATTCTCACCAATTCGACCTACCACTTTAACTAGTCTTAATATGACATATATATCTCACTAAGTCCATCAAATGGTCTTTCATATGTATATTTAATACAAGCATGATATATTTTGTCATAGCATTGTTCATAGACTTTTCAACAAAAAAAAAAAATTCTTAGATTTAATCATAACACAAGTGATATTTAGCCACAAATAAAATTTTTCTAGTTAAATCATGGTATAAATGATACTTATAACTTTATTTGTGGCATAAGTAATCCTTTTCTATCGTTAAATTTTTTTTGCATAATTTATTTAATTTTTTGTATATTTATTTGAATTCTTTTATTCTCATGAAAAAAAATTACCATAATTTTCAATTCTATAACATAATTTATGGCATAAGTGATTTTTTTTTTGCAGTGTGTATTTATCCATAATGAACTTCCACCTTGTCTTTAACTTAGCTATATCTAGATCTCCAAGCATATAAAAAATATGAGAATACCCAATATTATTTTGAGTATTCCTTTTAAGGTGCCAAATGAATAACCTATGACTTTCCCCTTACAATAAATGTTTGATGGTTTTTCTTATTAACTTATCATTTTTACAATAAACTATGGCATCTTATCATTAATTGCTTTAACAAATACTTCTGACACCCCTTTATACCTTTGTTTTCTCTCATTCACAATAATTGCACAAGCAAATACAATAGTTTGTATGTGATGGTTCACACCAGCAAAAATAACAAGATGTAAGTTGTATTTGCTAACTATTTACATGTTGTTAATTGCTAAGACATCTTTAGAACATTAGAAATTAATCCTGCAAATGTCATTGTTTGAAAACAAGTGTTCTAATTTCCTCCTTATTGTTGGTCATATACATTGTGAAGAATAAAGGACCATTTTCTATCATTCCTCTCAACTAATTCAAAATTGCCATTGTATTAGCCTTATTGGCTATGATCTTCCTTTCCATAGAAATCATATTGTATATATCTTTGCTACTAGGCCATCAAACTCTTTACATGGATAGGTTTTATCTTATAAGAAATAAAGCTATTGATTTGTGATTTGTTAGCATTAGAAATGATCCTATGCACCTTATTTAATTGAATGTGTTAATGCTTTATCAAACTCTAATTGTTTTTGTTGGAAATTTGGTAACATATAAATTAAAGCTTTGTAATTGGAGAGTGTTATGTTTTTATGCTCCCTTTTTCTTATGGTACTTTCTACGTACTTCCTAGATCTTTGTCTTTTTTATTGCAAACATATTTATGCCATATCATTTTGCTTTTATTATTCCAATAACCTAATATAAATCTTTTAGCAAAGGCATATTTACGATCTATTTCATTATTAAATTCTATAACACAAATATCCTTAGATGTTAACTTATAAAATCTCTTACTTAAATCACTAGGATTTCTGGACTTCTAATTGAAAATTGAGAACTGCCACTAACATAACTAAAGGGTGAAATTTTGAATCCATTGATTAGAAAAAATCAATGACAAAAGGACTTAAAATTGAACTTACCCTAGGATTGTAAATATGCATTCCAAATAGAATTTATTAGCAATTACTAACTCAAATCCCTACCTAATTCCTTTTAAATTTGGCTACCCCCATCATGATTCCATCACTACTATAGCATAATCCCTCTTTAAAACTTTGTTTAACAAGTACCTAATTGATGCCAAGTGAACAAGGAAGGGACCCTTTGGCCTGGAAATAATGAATCGGTAGCTTCATTATGACATAGTGCGAAGCTCCCCCAATTAGGATTTTGGTTCTATGTTGCATTACGATTTAGGCTCTATGGTGCATTAGGATTTCAATTCTATATAGGTTTTAACCTTTCTTTTGTAAGTAATATTGGATCTTTTTAAGCTCTTTTGTTTTTCTTGCATTTTGTTGTTATAAGTCACAAATCATAAATTTATGAAATTAATGCACTTAAAGTGTAGCCTTTTCAGGTTGAGTTCTCATGGTTGACAAACCTTAAGGTTGTGATTCTTAGTTATGCTTGTGAGTGCATTTAGCATACCAAAAGGAGAGATAACTAGCTACAATTTATGGCAACGTAACAACTTTATATCAATTGGTTACATGACATCCTCAAATAGGGTGGGTAAAGATCAACCTAGATGGAGCCTTAAAGCACAATCTTGGATGCATTGGTTATAGAGGCATCATTTAGGATTATTAAGGTTAATCGCTTGCTGATTTCTTATACAACCTTGTCATTTGTTCATTTACCATTGTTGAATTGTGGGGTGTAGTGCATGGTCTTGGTTTGTGTTGGAGTTTGAGTTATAGACAAGTAATTTTGGAGATAAATTCTTAACTTTTGGTAGATTTGTTGAATTAGAAATCCAAAAGCAAGATTACTTTCAAGGCTTCATTATATTTGCCTTGTTGTATCACTAACAAAAAAATTAAAGCACTCAAAAAATAAAATTTTAAAAAATTATACTTTACTTGCTGTTAGTTTTATTTTTTTTCATTTAATCCACTTGTAGTTTTAAGTGTTGTAATATTTTACCTACTTAAACTATTTTTTCATTCAAAATTTAGTAAAAAATTCATGTGCATTGCGTGTGATTTTCACTTCCCCTAATTTTAATTCAATTTAATTTTTTACTTAACTATTTTTACTTCCACTTAAACTATTTTTTAGAATTAATTTATTTTTAAAAAATTTGATTTGACACCTTTTATTCAATAATTATGAATTAAATTGTAAAAAATAAATCTTTAGAAGTTTTTTTGGAAGGGATAATTTAATTTCAAATGAGCATTAGATTAAGTCAAAATTTGGGGAAATAAAAATCAAATGCAATATATATAAATTTTTTATTAAATTTTAAATTAAAAAATTTAAGTGAGTAAAGTGTAAATAATTGAAATTGTAAATGAATGACTTGTAACAATTAAAATCATATCTAAACTAAGTGAAAAAATGTAAAATTATGCGTGGATAAGGTGTAAAACCTTATTAAATTTTATAGACAAATAGCGTACGCTTTTTTACCCTTTTTTCCGTTCAATTAAAACCTTGCTAAATTGTGGGTTTCCATATCCAAACTTTTATAGTCTGGTACGGAAAAATGATCCTGTATTGCGTGCATCATTTTATTTTTTGGCGTTTCAATAGCACTGGGTATCCCCTCTATCCTCCTCCTCACGACAGCCCTCTGGCATTACTCTACCCCCACGACCGTTGATTAAACTCCATTGCTCTGGCATTACTCTACCCCCACAACCGTTGCTTAAGCTCCATTGCTCTTCCATTACTCTGCCCATTCAGTTCACGAATCAAATTGAAAGCTTTGAACTTTCTGTTTTACCTCCATTTTTGTTCTGTTTCGAGCTCGTTGGTGAAGCCAAGAAGCATGTCCCTTCTTTGTACATTATTCTGCAAGAGACCCTCTCATGGTTCGCTCCAACATTAGCTGTTGCTTCATTTCGCGTCCCATTGAAAACCCCGTCACTGAAATCGCTGGTTTGCTGGCAGACTTGAAATGAAAGCTTCCTCCAGTATTTTCTTGAAAGGCCACATTCCATCTACTAATTTACTTCTAAGAAACCCAAATTTCTCCAAAGGTATTTGGCACTCTTGAATTTCATATCTGGTTTTGAGATAATTTTCATTCACTAATTCGATTTTTGAATGTCTTTATTTATCAAGCCAAAATTTCTTTTCCTATCATTTTCTATTGACTATTAATTGATTCCAAAGAAAACAACTTGATCCCAAATATCTGATTTAGTGTATTGAATGTTTGAAGTTGTTGTTTTAAATTTGTTTTAATGTCGAATTTTGAAAGGGTGAAGAAAACTCTGATATGTGGTTTTTGTTCTTCAAATTTGTTCTTTTCAATCGCTGCAGCATAGTTTTTTTTTCCTGAATGATATTATACAATCTGTCTACCGGGATAACTTGAGTTCTCTAAATGATTTCTTTGCAGGCTTTTACATTTTTGCCATAATGAGTTCTTAGTTTGAAATTTCATCTTGGCCCATATCTCCGCTTTACTTCTACCTCTTAATTTTCTTCTATGTTCCTCTTTCAGACTATTAGAGTGGCCTATAATATATAACTTGACAACTTGCAGGAATACCCAATATTAAATTGCATCCTACCCTATTCAACAGTAACATCCAGACTAATTCATATGAAGTTGCCAATGGAAGCTATGTTCCCACTGTCGAGACTAAAGAAAAGCATACAAAGGTATTTGTTGCTTCCATAAATATCTATGAGTCTGATATCAATATCCTCTATTGAGAGCAAAAGTGACAATATAGAAGTGGAGATGGAGCTGAGGCTCAACAATCATGGAGTTGAGTCTACATGGATCAGACAATCTAATTGTGATTTGTGCTCTATCCAAAACCATTTCTTCAGTAAAATCATTTAAGAATGAGATTGTTTATATAATTTCTCCCAAATTTTTAATGGGTTTTCCTTCACCACTTTTAAACAAACTATCTTACGGTATATCCACATTCCTATTGGAGCATTATTAGTAGGTCTTCTTCTCAAATGTCCAAACCATCTTGAGTGTGTTTCCATCATCTTTTCATCAATTGGTGCCACTTCAAATTTCTCCTTGAGCATTTACTCCAAATTGTGTCCTTTCTTACACAAACAAAATTTGTGACAGAATAAAAAGGATGAGATGCAATGTGCTTCTAAAAGTTGTTGCAAATTGTTCTATTTAGTTCTTTATCCAGTCTCCAGATAGTTCCTTTAATTGTTCTTCCATTTTTATTCTCTTTTTTGTGGCCTAGTTTATTGGTTTTGCAGAGGGTGTGGGATTTTGTGTGGTATTCTTGGTATGCGTTTTGGTTGATTTGTTCTCTTAGTTATCTTTCTGTTTTTATTTTTGAAGGATTCCTTACCCTCTAGTCATGCACTCTACTTTCTTCTATAAAATTCTCTGGTTCTATAAAAGAGAACACTACAGAATGTAATAATGTCAATTGTGAAACAATTTGTTATGGTTCTCAACAAAGGCATACATTTTGTACACAAGAAATGAGCAATGCTTCCTTGGATATTAGTTACCTTATTTGATTAAGGACTGTTCTGTTTAGTCACATCAATTATTGCCTCCTGTGTTTCCTTTGGTATGTGTGCCAACGGGAATGGATACGTCTATTTTCTAGATGCTGATTTTCTATTGTTTTCCTCAGAATACTTCTAGTGTACTTTATCTAGTGTAAATGTGCATTTCTGTGTCTTTTGATATATATTTTAAATTTTATATTATATAACGTCATGCTCTAGTTGGTTTTATTTGTTGATCTTTAACAGTCTTTTGCTCTCTCTTGTATGTGGGTATGTCCGTGTCTGTTTTGCTTCTTTTAAATATAATTATTTAGTTTCTTATTTTTCTTAAATTTATTTGTTGAGTTGAAGTGGATTATTAAATGAATTAATAATAGTTTAATTGTAGGAAAAAACACCTGGAAAAATAGAATCTATTGGAGCATTTCAAAAGTTGCCCATGGTGATGCCATCTATTGACATCATTGGTTCAGCACTAAAAAGGTCAAGGAGGATTTCTCCAACAAAAGGTTGTTGACTGGGATGATTTAATTTAATTCATTTTTGATCAGTTTGGTTATAAATCTTTGCTGACATTAATTCTTCATTTCTTCAAACTCTAGGCATTGCCAATATTGCAAAAAGAGAAAGAAACCGGGGTGCAAAGCAACTTGATGCACTGATGAAGGTATGTTCTTACCCTTCAAATGTATGTTGCTCTTCGAATCTTTAATTTGGCATCCGCTTGCTGTTTTACAACTATGTGTAATCAAGGCTGACTCTAAAGCTTGTGTTAGGAAGTAGCAGTTCCCCTGAGGACATATGTGGAGAATTTTCCAAAGAAGACATATCTTCATCCTTATGAGAGGTCTCTTATTGAGCTGACTCTTGGAGATGGTTATTATGAAAAGGTACATGAGAATTGCACTGAAGCACAAAAGACATGTTAGACTTCATTTGGCATCTTCACTTAGTTACCTGGAGAGATATGTATTGATGGTAGATTCACTTAAACACAGGTGTTGGAAAAGGTTGATGCCTTGAGGAAGAGAGTGGTATCTGTTGGAAAGGAACATGCTTCACTATGTGCTAAGGTTGATCTAATCATCTAATGGTTTGAGTTCTATTTCCTTTGAAAGATGGCCTTTATATGAGAAACATGCTTACAGTTGAAACAATACATTGACTTTTGGCCTTTATTAACTCACCAGAATGCTCTGCAGTCTTCATGCTGCTTGAATGCATCATTTACATTGATGAAATTATGAAGTTTCATGCAGGCAATGGTAGCAATCCTTTTGTTCTCAGTTCAAATGTACTTGTTGTTTGCTGGATTGATGGCAGAAATCTTCTTGTCTTCATGGCTGTTGAATACTTTCATGAATATATATATGACTTTGACTGTCTTCATGTACCATCCTGAAGTCATAAATAATCTATTGTTTTATTTGAAAGTTACAAAATAGAAAGCTTCTCGTTACAAATTTTATATTACTTTGGTTGTTTCTGTTGCTTTCATCTGCTTTCTTGATGTGATTGATATTATGATTCATGTAACAGTCTTCATCAAAGCGACAAGCAGAGGAAAGACTGGATGAGGTAAGCTTTATATCTTATATAAATTATTTTGCTTGTCATTGTGAACATTTCCCTACATGTCATTAATGCTGCCTGCAGGGTGTTAAAAAGATTGAAGAGATTTTTGATCGGGAGCACAAAGCTATTGATGATTTGTTAAACATTGCCAAGGTATTTTCCATTTCAGTATAAGGTTCTACCTTTTTCCCCCCGTGATAAAAGAAATTATATTATGGACAGTGGATTCATACATAGGAATGGAGATTAAGACATCTTCCTTAAATAAGTCTTGAAACAATCATAAACATCAAAATAGCAGAGCTCTCTAGTGTCATTGCATGTCTATGAAGGAAATTTCTTTGAAGAAACCTTGTGTGAGCACCAAGTGTGGCCATGAGAACATAGCAAGTGTAGGGACAAAAACTTTGCCTTGAAAATCTGAGCATTTAGCTCTAGCCCAAGATGCCAAAGAAAAAAGGGGGGAAAAAGGCATACATGTCACACTGCTATAGAACTTAGATAAAGCCATCTTATCTCCTGCCAAAAGCCCTATAAATGATTAAAAGAAAATGCTCAAAACTCTTAAAACACACTCATGGTTCACTCTATGCATAAAAAGTCTTGTTTCAAATAGTGGCTGCTGTAGAATGTAAAATGAGATGCGCATTGGTTTTAGAATTGGACCTGCATATTACACGCATATTAGGAGACAAATATTTGTCAGGTTTTTGAATATGCGACATGTCATTAGTATTAGTGTTAGCGAGTACCACTGTCAAAACAAAAGACATGACCTTAGGGGGGATTCTAGAATTCTGTGGGCTTTTCTAGAGGTAATTCCTGGGGCATTTCTGCACTTTGGCTATTTCTTTTTGGTTTGCTGTTGCTCTGCTTTGCCAATTGTTCTCTTCTTGAAAACTGTATTCTTCTAGCAATTTGGATATATTTATTCAGCTCTGCATTGTTGATCCATTTGGTGGCCTTGGTGCTTAATTTTTCATTTGACATTATAAATAGTGGAGGTGGTAGCACTGGTTTGTGTTGTGGCTTTTAATTTCACGGATGACTTTTTTATTCACATCATCTAGCTGATTGCAGACTCTGCGGGCCATGCCAGTAATTAACCTGGAAACACCAACACTCTGCCTTGTTGGGGCTCCTAATGTTGGAAAGTCTTCTTTGGTGCGTGTGCTTTCTACAGGGAAGCCTGAGGTATGCAGCAAAATGATTGAATATTTTGGCATGCTATGATGTAATCCTTTTTATGCACAGTCTCTCATTTTGGTCTTTCCAGGATGTGAATTGAGGTTGAATTACTAATCTTGCTAAGGCAATCACTAGTCAGAGTCTTTTCATAATATAATTTCTAGCTGTTGCATTCCTTTGGCCCATTTTCTAATCCTGAGAGATCCAATAGGCATATGATGAAAAGAGAAAGAAAATAATTACAAGTAACCCTTGGTTCAGAATATCACTGACAATGAAAAAGATATGTCTAGTTGATTTTCAGTTGTTGTGAGGATATGACTGCTGCCAATCCCCCCTCTCCCCCCCCCCCAAAAAAAAAAAAAAAAAAAAAAAAGAACAAATTTAAGAGAAATTCCTTATCACTCCATTTGATGTTCCAACAAATCTGGCATATTGGCATGATTTTATTGCGCCTTTAACGGGTGTGTGCTAGTTTTCTTTCTTAGTGACTGATTGAATAACTCCATTCTAGTCTTTCACATTTGCTTCAGAAAAACCACCTGTTTCAAAAAACTTTCAACCTTCCATACAATTTTTCCTCATTCTCTGACCTTTTCTTTCTCTGTGGTTTTTCAGATTTGTAATTATCCCTTCACAACGAGAGGAATTCTTATGGGTCATATTGTTTTGAACTACCAGAAGTTTCAGGTCAGAATTTTTTTTATGTATTTAATTGCTTTCTTTTTTTGGTGTTACTTTAAAAATGCTTATCATGTCTTCTTAGGCACACACACTGACACGTTTGCAGGTAACAGATACTCCAGGCTTACTGAAGAGACATGATGGTAATCAACATTTTATTCAGTTTTTTGCAGTGTTAGTTTCTCTTGATGGCTGAATGTACATATATATCTCAGTTTTCTTCTCAGCAATCTCTGAGCTTATCATTGGTTTTAACATTAATTTGATTTGACTAGTAATGGAGAATTGAGATGAATGTGATTGTTATTTCCTTTTTACCTCAACTGTTTGTGAGCTTTTTTAATGGCCCTTAATTTATCTGTGCGTTCCATTAGCTGGAAGGCTGGGGGCTCAAGAATTCTACTAGGTTCATGGATCAAAGCATGAAATGTTGTTGGGTTGTGGAACCTCTTTATATAGGTGTCCTTGTGTTGTATTCATCAAAGCATTGAGGGCAAATTTCCTTAAGGGATGTAATGGGCTGATTATTTGAGAGGTATACTCTGGGGAATTTTCTGATCTGGTGTTTTAAACCATTGTTTTATTCTGTTAGCAATATGACTTTTAATGGTAAGTAGGGACTTATAGACTAGTAATGGAGAATTGAGATGAGTTGGGGAGTTGGCAATGTGGTTTTTAGTAGTTTTCCAATACTGGATGTCTTCTGTTTTGGTTGATGATAGTAGCCAAGGGATGAGTTGGTGGAGGATGTCAGTTTTCCTGTCCTCCAATTATATTGATGAATTTCTTTCATTTTCCTTTTCTAAAGTCTCACAATAGTTGTTAGAGATATTTATCAAAACCATTCTTTGTGCTTCTACTAATCGCTTAATCTTTTGGGATGAAATAACTCTTAACATGGTATCTGAGCACACACGACCAAGTGGTTAGAAGTTAGATCATCACTATCCCCATTTTTCTTATTAGATTAAATTTCAGCATAAGGCAAGTTGGGTCGTTACTTTGTTTAGCTTCATGTCTAGATGCCTTTCAATCTCTTTGGAGATATTAACAATGCTGAGAAAAAAAATAATTAGAATTTGGAATGGAGAAGAAGAACGGATAGATGAGAGAGGGTTGAAGGGAAACCTCTGAATATATTATTGAATGATTTATGGGCTGAATACAATCAAAGATTTAACCCTAATGCTCCATTTATATAGAGCTCCTAAGAAATATAAAGACTCTAATACCCTTAACATTGGGTGCAAGACAAGGAAGCCCCAAGCCCTAGAATCAATGATTATCAAGTATAATATAACCTAGAACCAATCATAATCAATCGAAGATAATTTCCTATAACATAATTCTGACAAACAAAAACATTCTGAGGTCCTACTACTGTCTACTGAATGATAGCTTAAGCTTAGCGGATGAATTGATTTTTGACAATAGTCTTGCATCCAATTCTGCTATTCTTTTTTGTTTTCAATTTTATTTCTGGTTTGGATATTCAGAGGACAGGAATAATCTGGAAAAGCTGACACTTGCTGTTCTTACACATCTTCCAACTGCGATTTTATATGTCCACGACCTCTCTGGAGAATGTGGCACCTCACCATCTGATCAGGTACACCGTGCTCCATACTTCTGTCGCACCTGAATTGTTAGAATACTTGAGAACGTACTTGGCTGCAATAGAATCCCAAACCACCCCCAAAAAGATTCTGTGTTATGGTCTGCTCTAAGTGCTGGATTATGCAATTATGTACATGCTCGCTCACTCATTAAAGTAGATGAGAACAAAAAGCTTTTATTCTTTGAACTCTGATTCCTGATTTGATATTATAAAATGATAAAAATTCATTTGACAGCTCAAGTCAGAAAATTAAGTTAAAAAAAAAAAGATCTGGACATTGAAAGTATGGGTAGTTGAACTTATTGGAGATAATTCCTTTTCCACTGGGTTGCCTGTGGACTTGCATTTTTGCTTGCAAAAAAGGGGGGGGGGGGATCTTGACAATGAGCAGGTAATGCTTGGTTTTAGAAGAGTCTCCTGCTTTCAAGCAATAACCCAAGTTCCTCGACTCACATATCAGGCATTGAGACACACACAAGGGGTTTGTAATTCATGTATTGATTGGATGTAAACATATGATGTTCTGTTCTTTTTCTTAAATTAGATAAAAACAATTCAGTCTATATCATTATTGAACAAATGGTCTGCAATTTAGTGGCGAGATGAGTGTATAATGTATTTGTGGAAGCCATTCTTAGAAAATAATTTTTTGATAGAGAAAATAATTTTTATTGAAGGAAAGAAGGATAATACAGTAGACGATAAGCTACCATCTATGAATATACATAAAGCTAATACGAGCAACATCTGTAGAAAATCTAGAATAGAAGTCCAATCCCTTTGTAAAGTTGTTTTAACTTATCCTATGGAAGGAACCATGAGCGTTAAGCCAAAGAGATGTGATAGACAATTTTTCCCGTGCTAAGAAAGAATGAGACTGCTGATTAAAAATTCCTTCCTTTTTGTTCCAACCAAATGCACCATATAACAGCAAGCCTAGCAACTCCCCAAAGAGCCTTTTTTGTTTTTTTGTTACTCTTCGCAAATGGACAAAATCTGGTACTTAAGGAATTATCCAAATTTGGTGTACACACCCATGAAAACATTAACCTTGCATGTTGATGGAAAATATAATTTTTCTCTCTATGGAGATACTGGGAAAAATGCAAAATACCTCGTTCAACTAAGGAGTGATTGGATTTTGCCTGCTTGAACTTTGAAATCTTGGAAATGACCCCTTTAAACTTGATAGAAATTGGGATTATAACTCATCATCCACTTAATTAACTATTTTAACCTTGCATGTTGATGGAAAATGTCATTTCTCTCTCTAGATGGAGATATTTTTAATTTTGAATTTCAAGAGTGGACAGACTGAACAATAGTTTTCCAATGCTGAGAAGGTAAGACTTCTAGTATTCTCTACCTTTTATATCTTCTAATCTTGCAATTATGTCCTTCATATTGATCAATACCAGATCAGACATTTGTTTCAGCTGTACTACTTTGACTTACTGTATAGACAAAGTTCTCATATTGATCTTTCTCTGAAGTCGATATACTTGTATGGACAAAGTTGTCATATTGATCTTTCTCTGAAGTCAATAACTCCCTCTGGTAACTTAAATGTTGAAAAATTGAGAATGAGGTTACAGCTTAAGAAATCTACCCTATCAGATAATAAAGAGAATAATATTGACTGGGAGAGATTTTTGCCCTGTTTGAAAGGTATGTGACCAGAAAATAAAACTGCTAAGAATTGAAAATTTGTGGAGCCAGTTGTTCAGTTTCTAAGAGGTCCAGTTTGTGCTCTTCTTCAATCCCTTCTCATTATTGTAGTTCCTTTATTTTCTTTTCCTTTAGTGTGGTTGTGCGCGCGTGTATTTTTTTTATCTACTTATTTATTATTATTATTTTTTTTAGGGAAAAAGGGGGGGGGGGGGAGGTGGATGTGTTTGTGGAGCTATCTAAAGTCATTTGAAATTATCTGTTGATGAATTACAGTGCACTAATTTGATAATGGCTGGTTATGCAGTATACCATATACAAAGAGATCAGAGAAAGATTTACTGAACATTTGTGGCTTGATGTTGTGTCCAAATGTGACCTGTTGGGGAAGTCTTCTGTGGTTTATGCCACAGACGATGATTATTCTACACAACTTGAGCTGGCAGAGTACCGGAAATCAGGACCTGATGGAGCTATTCATGTATCGGTGAAAACAGAGCAAGGACTAGATGAGGTGTGATCTTGTAATTTCCATTTTCCTTTCAAGTAATGAGTATTTCTGAGAATTTTAGTCTATATAAAAATATGTTAATGGACCCATAATAGTAAATTACATAATAATTAGAAATGACAGAATTTTACCATGCTGCTCATCTGGAATTCTGGATTAAGTTAATGCTTTGGGAAAGCCTGTTTTTTTGGCTAAAACAACCATGCAACAAAGTATTAACTACTTGTATATTTGGCTGCTATGATAGTAATTAGGTAGAGCTTAAGATGAAATGGACAATAATTAGGTAGAGCTTAAGATGAAATGGACAATAAAAAATAACAGGTCCATACCAACAAAATTGACTGGTGATAATAACATGAATAATTTTTTTTAGGGTTTTGTTGATGGTATGCCCTTGAAAAAAAAAAAAAAGTCAAGTCTTTCTGAGTTTAACGTAGAAGTCATAAAACTTAATAAAATGTTGCTGTGTTGGAATTTTGTGAGCAACAAATACATAAAAAGTTGCAAGTCTCATTCAAAGTTTTTAACAGAAATTTTTTTGGTAAAATTTAAATTTCTATGAGAAACAGCATTTAATAAAAACTTGTAATATTTTATATAACAAGGTGTTACTTTTAAATTTCAATGAAAAAGTTGCAAAATATGTATAGATAATAAATGTTACCTTTTCTAAGGGCATAACAAAGGATAACCTATATTTTTTAATACTTTGCACAAGTAATTTTGTGAATAGAGATATGTAGATATGAGCTTCAATTTCTTGCATATTAATATTTTCTTTTAGGGACACTTTGAATAATTATAATTTTGAGGACCGAAAATCATCTCTAGTAATGCTTTATTCATATTGGCATCCTTACGGTCTGTCAATTTTTTTGAGCTTCCTTTGAGGCCATTGCAACTTCTAAATAAATATCATTTAAATGCATAATTTTTTTTCCCCAAAACTCTACTGTTTTCAACAATATCATTTACCATTTGCGGGAACTAGAGGGGAAAAAAATTAGAAGAGGAAAAAAGAGAAAAAGAATTGAAAATAATAAAATTATTTTCTTCCATGTTGTTTGGAAGAGTCGAAAATTGTGAGGAAAGAAAATCAAAGATTGATAGATTTTTTATTTGATTAAATGTAAAATTACAAATTTAAAAAAAATTGTTTCTATTAGATTTTATAGGGGTATTATTGTCAATGAATAAATTAAAGTTTTCTATAGTGAGAAGAAAATATTGTGTTCCTCCTAATCATATTTCTTCTATTCTTTTTCTTTCCTTCCATTTTCTTTGGGCATTCAAACGGGAAATGGTATTTTCTTTCATTTTCACTCCATAGGTTTCCTTCACTCTCCATTAAACCATACAACGGGTTAATGAATCAGTGCTTTTGTTTCGCAGCTGAAGCACAGAGTGCACGAGCTTCTCAAGTTGCAGATGACAAAGATCGAGAGTGTAAACATTAGCCAATTGAAGGGAAACGTTGAATCACTCTCAGAAAACATCAACTTGTGAAGAAACTTCTTTGTCAGATTAAGAGAGAATTTTTTTTGAGGATTCTTGTTTAGTTAGAAATTATTTTCTATAAGAAAATATTATTCGCATCTATATCAATGAAAGAGTAACATGCTACTTATATTTATGATTAGAAAAAAATGATATTTATAGTATTGGAAGAAAACAAATTCCTTGAAATAGAGAAATTCAATGTCTTCAAATTTTTTATATTTAATATTATATAAATAAAATATTCTTCTTTATTTTAATATTTTAAAATTATATTTTATGGGAAATATTTTCCATGGAAGCAGAGTCCAAGTGGCCTTAGGATATCTGAGCAGATGTTTGAGGAGCTCCATTGCTGGTCTCCAAATATGTGAAGAACTCCGCAACTTTCTCTGGTACCACAAATACCTGATGTGGTTATGTTGATGAGGGCAAAGCTTAGCATTTTTTAGTATCTGAACTGCAAAAACGTTTTTCTGGGGGAATGCAGAGTTTTGTTGTAAAACAGGATTGCGGAATTAGGATTTGCAGCTGAGAATTTTAAGCTGAAATTGGAAATTACATTTATTTAAGAATAATTCTATGGGATCAAAACTTGTTCAAAGGCTGAGTTTTAAATTGTCTTTTTGTAATTGAAATTTGATATTTCTATTTGAGTTAGAATTTACTGTATGTCAAATTCGTTTTTTTTTCCTGAAAATGGAAGGATATAATATAAAAGAAAAAAAATGAAATGTTATACTGTATCTTATAAAAAAAAATCCCTTTTTAATAAATTTTGAATAGTACAAACTTGCTTCAATAGTTCAATCTCTTCAATTATATATGGATTTTGTTTTATGCAATATATAAATAAATTTATAATTTATTTATCAGATTAATAAGTTATAAATTAATTTTTGGAGATATTTTATGTATCAACTTATTAAAAAAAATGAATTCTGATTTAATAAGTTTTTTTAAGTAATTTGTAATTTATAAATTAGTACTTATTTGAATTTTGTTCAAGTACATTCTTGTTTTTTGTATTAGTGTAATTTTAATGCAATTATATTTTTATTTTAAATTATAAATGTATAAAAATATATATAAATAATTATGTAATACTATAAAATATAATTAATTATATTTTAAGTATAAATAATAAAATAAAGTTATATAAATAAATAAACATATATGTTCATAAAATATAATTAATTAAATTTTAAACATTATATTTTTATTTTGAAACAAATTGATCTTTAAAAAAATATAAATTATTTTAATTTATATATTAATTATTAATAATATATTTTTATATCAATTTATAATTTTAATTAATTTAAAAATAATTTTACAAAATAATTTTACATAATTAATTAATTTATAAACTAACAATTTATAAAAATGGGAACAGAATGAATATCATTTAATCATACATTTTTAATGATGGATCTAATTATAATTTCATAATAAAATAAACTAGAGAAATTAATATAAAATAATTCTTTTAAAAAAATAGGAAATTTATTTAATTGTACCAAAAATATTTTAAAACGCATATATCTTATGGTAAATTATCACATCTTTATTTTGTTAAATTGAAAAATAATAAATTAAACATAAAAATCAAGTAAAATTTTTATTGCCATCCATTACTTTTTTAACATTTTTGACTGAGTTAATATATAAGAAGATAATCATTATCAACTTTAATCTTAAAATAATTAGGTTTGATTTATTATTGATCATAGCGACAAACTTGATGATGCCTTTATTGTTTAAAAATATAATAATTTAAATGAAGTTAAATAATTATTTTTTTATTATAGCTCATTAATATTTTACAATTACTAACTGTGAATTAATTTTTAAGATAGCAATAATTATTAGATTTGATCCTTAAATAGTTATGTTTAAATTATTATTCGTTTTGGTGGTGATTTAATTTTTATTTTAAAATAAATTAATGTATTTATTGAAGCATTTAAGTATTCTTTTTGTAAAAAAGGGATCATAAAATAATTTCTTGCAAGTGACCTGGAAAGTTCGCTTTATTCCAAAAAGAAACTGTTAAAATTTATCTCATGACTTCCTTTTATTCAACTCGAAAATATAATAAATTAAAAAATGTAATTACTTTTTATTAATATCCATTAATTTTTAAAATTAATAACACTGAATTATTATTGAAAATACTTATAAAATTTTATTCATAAATAATTGTGTTTTAGTTCTTATTTATTATTGTGATTACTTCTATAAATTCAAATATCTTTTATTTTAAAAGGCATTAAAGGTTTTTCCAGATGGATATGTTATTTGTTGCAAAACTTTATAAAAAAAATGGAAAAAAAGTATATTGAATGCCATTGTAGGAAATTTCCTTATTCTTGATATTTATAAAAGAAAAATACAATAGATACCGAAAATGAGTTTAAAAATTAAGTTTTAAATATATTGTATCTATTAGATTAAGTTTTACAAATTTACACTGTCATTTTGTATTCAATAACAACACTTGATTTTCACTCAGGATCTAATTTCAAAATTCATTTTTTGTGCATATAATATTATTTTTTTATGAAAGTATATTTTAACAATTTTAATGGTTATTTTTTTATATGTCTATTTTTTATAAATTAATATTTATTTTTTAACAATGATATGGCAACTAACTTTAAGATAATTAATTTAGTAAGAAAGAAATAATTGAAAAGTACTCAATTAAAAATGATAATTTTAGTAAGACAACATTAGAAATAAAAAACTAGCTAGGCAAAAAATTGGTACAAAATATAACTTTTACGTACATTTGATTCAACTTATGTGTGTAAGTCTATTATATATTTTGTTTGTCATTATTTGAGTGCGGTTCCTATATTCAAGCACTGTATGAAGGCTTCCCTGAAACGATGCAGAAGGATAAAATAGCATATTAACATTTTTTTGAAAACTTATTTTCGTTTTACCGTTGCTCGAAAATATATTACCAAAATACGCACGTACGGGGGAGGTGCCAAATAAGATGGCGTCCACGGGGGAAGGTGCCATCTTGGATGGCGCCTTTGGGCTGGCTTGAGGGTGCCTTTCAAAGTAGCACCCTCGCCCTCCAATTTTTCCTTCAAAAAATTTTAAAAATAAATAATATGTGATTGTAACTAAAAATAAATTTTTAAAAATGAATTACTTATTTTATAATTATATTTGATGTCATAAAAAAATATATTAACTCGACTTTGATATTTAATACATAAATTTATTATAGGAATTAAATAAGAAAGTAGTTAATGTAATAATACATTTAATAAAAGTAATTTATATTAATTAAATATTAAAATAATTAAATATTATTAAAATAAAATATAGGATCAATAAAGAATAATTATGTAATTTATATTAATATCTCTCAAAATTTGATCCAATGACACTTAATATTTATCATTTTTCAGAGTTATAAACTTCCACCGTTACGTATTAAATTATTACAAGTAATTATTTAATATGTTATTATACATAAGCAAATTTATTGAATTATTTAATAATATTCTTTATATACGAAGTTGAAGATTGTTAAAAATGAAAAAAAATATAACAAAATAGATATGTTTCTTTTTATTTTGTATTTATTCCAATAATATTTTTGCTATTTTGTATTTATTTGAATAAAATAATTTTTATTTTGTAACAAAATAAATACGAAATGACGAAGTTGAAGATAGTTGAAAATTAAAAAAAAATGTGGTTATTTCATTGCAATAATCTTTAAATATTGAAATGAAATTAAAATTATAACATGAATTAATTCTTTTTTTTCGTCATAATGATAAAATATTTTGGCAATAAGAGGTAAAAGTACCGATTTACTATTTTTTTAGAAACTATTATTCATTTTACTGTTCCTTCGAAATATTTTATTAAAATACGCACAGAAGATACACACAGTAGCAGAGAGACGCTAAATGGCGTGTCGAGGGATGCTAGATGAAATGGCGTCGATGGCGCTCGAGGGAAGGGACGTCAGGCGATATGGCGCCTTTGGCCTACGACACCATCGCTCCTCATTTCTAAGTTAATTAGCCGGTGATCGTGTCTACTGTGGATCCAAAAGACTTAAATTTTGGTATTGTACAAGGCCAGTATTCCTATCTACGTTGACAATTGTGCTACGTGTTTTGACCTCAATATTTGGTGGACTCAAGTCATAACGTATTGAATAAACATAGCATTTAATGTCATTTACAAGGATGATGGTTATTTATCCTTCAAATATTATAATTAATATTATTAATTTTTTTATATTTATTATATCTATTTATTCCTTTCTTCACTAATAATATTAAAATAACTAATGATAAAAAATTTAATTTAAAAATAATTATATATTTCAAATTATGAAGAGAAAATTTATTAATTTATTTTAATATTGTTTATGTATTTTAACATGGTAAATAAAGAAAAGAATAGATAACTATAACAACTGTGAAAATAAAAAACTAATAATATTAGTTATTAAATTTAGGAGATGTCATTATCACTACTTTAATTAAAAAAAACTAAATATTCTAATTATTTTAAAGTTTATCATTTTCTATTATTTATATATTAACTTAAAATTTGGGTGGACCGATCTCAGAGGCCCCATTTGGTTTGGCGTCTCTCCGTCGAAGTGCATATTTTGATAAAATATTTCAAAGGAATGGTAAAACGAAAAATAGTCTCTAAAAACATAACAAATCAATACTTTTGCATAACGAGATGTAGAACATGGAATAATGTTTATCGTTAGAAAGAAATAGACACACACTATTTTAAAAAATTTGTAATTAGTTTATGTTTGTTAATAATGTTTATCCTGGAATGTCTTCTGAAAGTGCCACCTACCAAGTACAATAACTAAGTTAAACAACTTCAAAGTCAACTTAATTACAAGTGCAAGTTGAGAAATTTTCTAACCTGCGGGTTAGGGGGCCAATCCCTGCATTCCCCTCTGGTATGTCTGAAACAGAGATCGCGGGGGCGATAGTGGGAAATCTATCCCATGCCCAGAGCTGCAATAGTAGACAACACCCTCCTATCTCCCTGTAATCCGGAGCAGTGGCCTTGCAGAGCTCTCTGTACAAATAGGCCAGGCAAGCAGATCCCCAACTGTACGTCCCAGCCTCATGTAAGTGTCTGAGCAAGGGTAAGTGCATGAGGTGGACATACTTGCTGGAGTGGTCTGGAAACAACGTCCCACCAATCAGACGCAAAATGTAGGCCTGAGTGAATCTCTGCACTGTCACCTCATCGCATCATCTGGAAGATGAGTGAAATGCCTCTCTAACCAACTCATCCTCAATCGGCCTCCTCTGATGACATTCTCATCTGTTGGTAACTGTAGTCCCAGATACTCCTCTATCAGGGCTCCCCATCCCCACACAGTGGGTCCCGTCACTACACGACCGTCAATGGGTAGGCCGAGCTGGAAAGCAACATCCTGTAGTGTAATAGTCGTCTCCTCCTGTGGCATATGAAAAGTGTGTGTCTTCGGCCTCCACCTCTCTACAAAAGCACTGATCAACTGATGGTCGATCCGCACAAACTCGCACATCGCCAGGTCGTAAAAACCTGCCTCTCGTAAAAAGGGGACAATCAACTCTGGCGGCTGCTGGTGATGGTAGTGATGAGCCCGGTGTATCCTCAGCACGCGATCAGGCTGCAAAACAAAAAAAATATACTAGTTATTGCGTCTGACAATCCAGAAACTGTTCAACCAACTTTATTAAGTTCTAACTATTTCTATACATGACCTGCCCAAATGGACTGGGATATGTGTTCAGCCTGGGCCATCAGCAGTGAAGGATCCCGTGGACCAGGATCAACACATCGCGATGTGGATGCCATCTGCCATGACAAAAATTGCATTACGATGGAATCTAAACATACACTAATATAACATACATGTGCAAATTATCTAGAGAGATACACATAAGAATACATAGCACTTGATATTTTTAAGTATCTTGTTAACATTACTAGTAATGGGGTCACATATATATACATAATGGCTTGCAGTTTTACAATGATCAAACAAAACACATCATCCGGCTGTGACATTTATGACATTGCTTAATATATTTCATAACGTACGTCTACAAAAGTAAAAACCAAGGACAACGTCAAGATGGGCCTTCCTCTCCATGTAGCAGTGGGCAGTGCCTACGATTATGACCTTCCGCCTTACAAAGACTGCATTTTTGCTTCACACCACTCTCTTAAGGCCAATCCATCTCATTTCTGATCCGGGTCGACTTCAGTCGTCCTTTTGCATGCAATCTTCCATAATTTGGAACCAGGACCGGAAATGATGGTAGGTTATTCCATTGCGACCACTCCCCGATCGGCCACCACTCAGATTTATAGCAATTGAGTAGTGTGTCAAATCTGTATACAGGATCGACATATGGTTCCCACGATATGTTGACTGATGCACAAGCAGCAATAATATGAGCGCAAGGATACCTATATGCTTGGAATTGTCCACATTCACATTGCCTTTTATCTAATAACACTTGAACGACCTTTCCATATGATCCCCTGGCCATATCAGGGCCCTCCACCACCTCAAACCTAGTTCCTTGTCTATTATAAGCACGAACGTGGTAAGAAGAGGCACGTGACTGAATAGTCGCAAGCTCCTGTCTGAACCTGCTTGCGTATATGTGACCTTGTTGTAGTTCAGCATGTGCTTCTTTTGCCCTCTCCACAAAGTACTTGACACATCTATAGTATGTTTGTTGAACAAGGCCTGTGATTGGTAGCTTCCTTAATCCTTTGAAGAGGCCATTGATGCACTCTACTATGTTAGTCCTCATATGACCATATCTTCTGCCTTCGTCATAAGCAAGCGTCCACTTCTCCATCAGAATAGTGGTGAACTTCTTGTGGATCTCCTCATTGACTTTGCTAAGGTTCTCCAATCTCTCAATGGCTTTTTCCCAACTGGGCTCGTATGCTGAACAAAAGGAGACAAATAGGTTAATTGGGTTGAACTACTAGTCAACAAAGAAGTTGTGCTGTAATATTTACCAATCTTAAGGACAGCTTTCTTGATATTGTCATCCCTGCACTTCTTGCGAACGTTGCTGGCAATATGTCTGATACAGTACCGGTGAAATGCATGAGGAGGCTGCCATCCGAGGGTTTCGTTGGCTACAACATCTTTTATAGCTTGGTGTCGGTCTGATATCAGGCATATTCCTTGCTGGTTCGTAACATTCACCTGTAGTAATGCCAAAAACTAACTCCAGTTTTCGTAGTTCTCCTTGTCAACAATGGCAAAGGCAAGAGGAACGGGACATTTGTTACCGTCTTGGGTCGCAGCAATTAGTAGCACGCCTCTGTACTTGCCATACAAATGCGTTCCATCAACTTGTATGAATTGCTTGCAGTAGGGAAACGCGGCAATACACGGCTTGAAAGCCCAGAAAAATCGGTTGAAAACATGTTTTTGTGGATCAACACGGTTGTCAACAGTAACGAATTCTCCTGACTCCAACTTGAACAGAGCTTGGTCACAGTAGCCTAAGATGTCCAACCATTTGGGGAGCACTTCATACGATTTATCCTAATCACCGTACACCTTGACAATTGCTTTTTGTTTTGCCTTCCATGCTTTTCTGTACGAAATATTATACCCGTACATGCCTTTCACCCTCTCTTGTATAAGCGAGATTGGAACATTTTGCTTCACTTTAACCATCCCCAGTATCAAGGAACTGATATGCTCGGAGTCAAGAGACTTGTGATCCTATGTCAAACTGGCATTAACACATGTGTGAGGCCCTGAAAATCTAGTTATTGTCCAACTGTTACAATTCTTCAGAGAGGTCGCTCTGAGACGGAATCTGCACTCGTCCCCATAATTATCACACTTCACGCTCAATCTTCTGGTATCCGACTCCTCCACGTGATAACTGTGGTGCCTTCTGATGTGGTAATGCTTGATTGCAGCAATTAATGCCTCCTTGCCATCAAACTCTTGTCCAACCTCTAAGTCCTCCATGCCGTAATCATAGCTTGATTTCAACATTTCTGGAAAGTCATTAGGATTCCTTATGGCATCCCAATCAATGTAAGAGAAGACAGCATCTTGAGGGACACCACATGATGTCTGTGCAGCGTTGTCACTCCCTACTCGCCGCGTTGCAACATGGTCTCCATGTGTAGTTGCACGTTCTTCATCATCAGTGTCACGATCATCACCGCTACTGCAAGACACCTCATCGTTTTCAAAACCAGACTCAAGGTGGGCATCCATTAATATAGGATCAGTGGATTCTTCCTCTACAACTGGTAAAGCACTTGTTGAACCCATTCCTCCGTGTGATACATTTCTTGGGAAAACACCTGCAACAGATGAGTCCAATGCAGGAGTATAACTATCAGAAATGTGGAACTCGAATCCACCCGTGTAAGGAAGGCCTTCCTGCACCATCGAACAACTAGTACCGACATTAGTTGTTGGATCCACAGGTGATCTAGTTGTTGGAACTCTGTCTTGTGTACCCAGGTTGACAGCGTGCGGTTCGGATGTGATCACCTCCGCGTACAACTCCATTGTTGTCATCGTCGGATGTTGTTCGTAGCTTGCTATCGCACATGCTAAGTCTTCATCGTCGTCTAGTTCGTATGCCATATACCGAGCCTCTGTTTAATGCTGCGGAAACCTGTAAACAATTTTCCTCACAGCTTGATCTCTGTGAAGCTTCAGTCGGGCATGAATTCTCTCCCGCAAAACATCCATAGTGCTGCATCCTCTCAATTTCAATGCCTTTGGGGGAGGTCCATCATACATTACCCCCATTGATCCCTCAATCATTGTACCATTTGAATATATAAAAGTAATTAAACTTTTCTTCATCTTGTTACTTTTAGCTGCAAAATATTCACTGCACTCTCACAATTGACACATAGTCTCATATACAATTTTTGTGCTCATCAACAAATGTACTAATAATTAATATTACAAGTAAAAATGAATGGAATGTATCACTATTCTTGCAGTGTATTTATTTAATACTACGTAATAATAGGATAATTTTTCCGGCCAAGCAAGTGTTATTTCTGTTCAACACTAATATAATATTTAGCTATATAATCTTATCTATGGATAACTATAATCTTTTTCAGACGTCATTTTCTTTGTTTGTTATGCACAAATTATACTAATTAAATTGGTTAAGAATTACATTCAGACGTCTAATTACATTCACATAGTCTCATATACGTCATTTTCTTTTTTAGATGTCTAATTACATTCACATATCCTGACATTTTATTTTTAGTACCTCTCTTGTGATATATTAAGAATTTACATGAAAAAATTCTCTAAATATAACTTTCACCAAGGTCCTCCTAACCTATATTAGGACACCCTTCTTTATCTCGATTGTTATTCTTTTAATAGCATAATCTATCACAGTACATATGAATTCCTACAAAATTTTCATAAATCATAATTTCACATCTTAAATCATAATTTCACATCATAAACCATAATAATCAATATGAAATAAAAATTTTTGTATCATTTATATCATCATATTCTAAACAAATTTCTCTACCAATATAAAAAATATTTTCATGATGACTAATAAAAATTATAATATAAGCACAAAATTTATAAAAATATTAACCGGTAAGTATTAGGAGAAGCAAACAGCAAAAAACCTCTGCATGAAAAAAAAATTGTTACATATCTTAATAACTTATTTCTCTAAGTAAAAGTTATTATATATTATTGTATCAATAAAAAAATTATGCAAAAAATACACACAATTAAATATATTTTGCAAGACAATATATCAAAGGAATAAAAACACCAGCATAGATAAAATTTTATTAATGTATATTTCATTTTAAATATAGTATTTGAATTTTTATATCAGAAAAATATTAATAAATTTTAAAAGATATTTATTTTTTACTCTTAATTACTTTTATTAAAACTAGGATATATAATCAATTATTTCAATTAGCGCTTTCCATAACATGAATTTTTTAAAATAAAAAATTTGATCATTAAAAATAATTTTATGTCAAAAAAAATAAGGTGTACTATAATTATACAGCATCAATATATTGTGTTTGAACTTTTAATAGAATAATTGAAAGAACAAAGAAGAAAAAATTAAGCAAGGTACATGAAACGAAAAAAAAATTGTGTAGGAATTGTAAACCCTTGGAGAACTCTTTGTTGATGTATTTTAAATTTAAAATATAATATTTAAAAAATATCATCAACAAAAATTTGAAATAATTTATATAAATAAAATTTAATTTAATTACTAACTATTTTTCTAAAAAATATATCATGAAATTAATTATTTTTATTACTAAAATGTAAATTAAAGCTTTAATTTACTTAAAATATTATAATAAATTAGAAAATTATAACTTATTATATTTGTGTTAATTAATGATGTTGATGTTTTAAACCACAAAGAATAAGAATAGATATAAAAAGAAAACAATAGAGTAAATAAGAAATAAATAATACGTACGGTATCGAGTAATAAGAAATTAATTGTATAATAAATTATTTAATTGAATAATTTATACAATTTATATAAAATATATTTATAATAAAAATATTGACTTATCTTATTGCTAAAAAATATTAGTATATATGGTTTAAATACCATGAGTTAACAAAAAATAGTAATAAAAGAGTACAATAAAAAAGATAAGATAAATAAAAATACTACATAACATATCAAGACTTCACACTTAACCCTTAGTTAATATTTATTTATTTTGACATATATTACTTTAGAATTAACCTAAAAATATTGATCAATAGGATAATATATTATTGTAATAATAAACATATAATAAAAATAATCTTATTTTTATCATATCCTATATCCTAAATAATTTTATATTTTAAAAATAATTATAACTAATTTTTACCTAGATCATAATTTTTATTTTAAGACACTTTCCTTTATCTCCTTTATCTCCTTTGTTCTTCTTTTAAAATTACAAATTATCATAGATGATATAAATTTCTATAAATTTTTCCTAAATCTTATAACATAATTTCACAATACAAATCATAATAATCAATATAAAATAAAATTTCTTCTCCTACTGAAAAATATATTCTTATAATAACTAATAAAAATTAAAATATAAATATAGAAATTATAAAAATACTAACCAGTAAAAATTATAAATTATCCCAAATTATATAAATTTGTATAAATATTTTCTAAATCCTAAATCATAATTTTTCATCATAAATTATAATAATAAATATAAAATAAAAATTAAAATATAAATACAGAAATTATAAAAATACTAACCAGTAAAAATTACAAATTATCCCAAATCATATAAATTTGTATAAATATTTTCTAAATCCTAAATCATCATTTTTTATCATAAATTATAATAATTAATATAAAATAAATATTAAATTATAAATACAGAAATTATGAAAATATTAACCAGTAAAAATCACAAACTATTACAGATCATCAAACAATTTGTACAAATTTTTTCTAAATCCTAGATTTTACATCATAAATTATAATAATCAACATAAAATAAATATTAAAATATAAATACAAAAATTATAAAAAAATTAACCAGTAAAAATTATAAACTATCACAGATCATCAATGAATTTGTATAAATTTTTTTTAAATCCTAGATCATCATTTCACATCATAAATTATAATAATAAATGTAAAATAAATATTAAAATATAGATTCAAAAATTATTAAAATATTAACCAGTGAAAATCATAAACTATCACAGATCATCAAACAATTTGTATAAATTTTTTTTAAATCCTAGATCATCATTTCACATCATAAATTATAATAATCAACATAAAATAAAAATAAAAATAAAAATATAAAAATTATAAAAATACTAACCAGTATAAATTACAAACTATCCCAGATCATATAAATTTGTATAAATTTTTTTTAAATCCTAGATCATCATTTCATATCATAAATCATAATAATTAATATGAAATAAAAATTAGAATATAAATACATAAATTATAAAAATACTAACCAATGAAGGACTGACAGAAGATCAGATTTGTTCCAAAGAACAAAATGTCGCCGAATGAAATGTACAAAAGCAAGAACGGATGAAGAAATATTTTCAACTGCTTCAAAAAAGGAAGGATGAACTACGAAGAGTTGCTGCAAAATTTTGGAAGAGAGAAGGGAAGAAGAGCGGCTGCGTGAGGGTTTTGGAGTGTGGCTGCATGAGGAGGGGGGGAAGGAAATAAATAGGGCAGGAGGCGCCTCTTCAAATGGCGCCTCCCAGCTCAAGTTTGAATTTTAAAAGGCGGAGGGCGCCTCTGCAAATGGCGCCATTAAAATTCAAGGCCTCGGAGGGGGCCACTTTGAATGCGCCTCCAAGGCCAAGGGCGCCACCCAAGATGGCGCCTTCGCCTTGGGGCGCCAAACGACCTGGCGCTCTCCAGGTTTTTCCTATGGCCGCGCACGCCATTCAACCTGGCGCCCTGCGTATTTTGGTAAATTGTTTCAAAACTACCGTAAAACAGAAAAATGTTTGTGAAAAAATGGTAATCCGGTATTTTAACCGATGTAGAACTTCGTTAGAATACTAAAATGAAGAAGTCTGTTGAGATACATTTTTAGTCTGAACTTCGTTATTTTTGTTGAAAAATATTTTTTTATAGGAAAATATTATTATCATGTATAATGATAAAAGAGTAATAAATCACTTGTATTTATAATTAAAAAGAATGATACCTAAAGTTGATGGAAGTAAATTTTTTTTTTGAAAAATAAAAATTTATTTTTCTTAAATTTTTAATATTTAATATTAAATAAACAAAATATTTTCTTTTATATTAATCTACTTCGCAACACCAACTGCATACTTCTTGTAACATTACTGGTAGGCAATATCTTCAATCTTTGTGTTCTGAAATGATTGGGGACGGCAACATTCTGACCTTCTTTTTTCTGCGGATATATTATTTACTTTCACTTGGTATCTGTATCACTATCTTTTCATATATTTGTTCGTAAGTTTTGTACACCTTTTTATTCCAAAAATATGTAAAAATAATTAAAAAAAATCCTTTTTAATTTACAATATATATTCAAAATAATAACTAATGGTTATTATTATTTGACAAAACCCTTTTTTAATTTACAATAGATACTACTTATTTTTAATAACTATCAGTTATTTGATTATTTTTATCCTACTTATTTTATTAAATATAATAATAAATTAATCTATAAAATCAAAATTTATTCATATTTTTGATCCAATTATGTTATTATTTTTCATAGGATAAAAATTATACTTATGAGTTTGATGGCTAAAAAAAAAGGGATTATTGTGGTTTAAACCACATTAAAACTTCTTTCTTCTCCTCTTCCAATAAATAATTTCATTTTTTTTCTTTCTATTTTAGTAAAAAATTTATAGTAATATTTGACTTATTTGCAAGCAGTAGATTTTGACCATTTTTGTTCTTTCTATTTTAGTAAAAAATTTATAGTAATATTTGACTTATTTGCAAGCAGTGGATTTTGACCACTTGTTGAAATGGTCTAACTCAATCCTATGGAGCTAATCTAATGGATAAAAACTGTACATTAAGTTAGTACCAGATTGTGCTACTTTTTTACCAGGTTGAGTTTATATTTGATTGCTACAGTACCAATCTTAGTCTCAGTCCAAGGTCAACATTTGTTAGTAAGTTTTAATAACCCGTTATATTTTTTACTATTATTATTATTATCATATTATTTATTTATTATTAATTTATATAATTAATTAATTAAAATATATTATTATTAAATATAAATATATTTTATTATAATTATCACTTAAAATTTTACTAAAAGGATGAATATTAGAATTAGGATAAATTTATTAAGACAATTGAAATAAAAATTATATCTTTTTTTAAATTTTAAAGAGATTAAATATGAATTCTTTTAAAAAAGCAGGTAAGAAATTTTTTAAATATTAATGAAGTTTTGTTCCTAGGATATATTGGTAAATTTTCAATATATTAAAACTTTAAATTAAAATCTCAATAGTTTTAATACGTGAAAGAAAATATTAACTAAAAATAATTTGACCACTTGTAAAAAATTATTTATAAAAAATGCATTTAATTTAAGTAAGTTAAGTTTAAATTTGAGATGTAATAAGACTTATAATTGAAATCACATATTGAAAATTTTAGAAGATTAATTAGTAGTGTAAAACTTTAAATTTTAGATTAAAATTCCTTTTCATGATTATTATTTATATATTATTGTTATTGTTATAATTACTCTTATTATTAGAAAATGTAATTATACTTTATTATTATCACTTGAAAATTATTATTATTGTTGTTGTTGCTATAGTTGTTATTTTTTTAATAGAGTTAAAAATAATAAAGAAATAAATTAAGATATAATAATTTTTAATGTGAAAACCCTCATTAAGAAAGGTAAAAGTTATGGAACTTAGTCTAGAAAAATTTTACTATTAAATAAAATTAGTACAAATATTTTATTAACTAAATTTACAACATATGAATATGTCTCTATTTCTAATTATCTCCTTCATCCGACGATGATCCATTTTCTTGCAAATTATTTTGTTGTCTATCTTCTACATTAAACCAATCCTTTAAACAAATAACCATATCTAAGTTCTGATCATTCATAAATAAATGCTTGTCATCCAAAATTCACTCACTAAAAGAAAATATACTTTTTAATGCTACTGAAGATATTGGAGGGGTAAGTATTATCATGTGCCATAAGAGAAATTATAGGATATTAGGTCCTTTATACTTTTCACCATTCTAAAATAGTAAAATTTAGCATATTAGTTATAATAGGTGTAAATAAGTAAGAATTTAATTCATTGTTAATTGAAGAAGTATCATTAGTTAAATCTAAAAAGTCATCATACTCTTTACGAAATAGAATACTCATTTTTGAAAAAGATGAAATTATGCATGAATACAAAAAACTAAATTTACTATTATATACTTGAAATATTTCTAATAGTAAATTATTTATATCATTTATATAAAACTCTAAGTCAAATTTATATTACATATTCTTATGGTACTTTTGTAGCAATTTTTTTACTTTTTCTTGTTTAACCCTAGGATCCATAATTGCAACTATAACATATAAATGAGAAATATTTATAAAGTATTTATTTCATTTTGGCAAATATTCATTAATAACAATTTCAAACTCATTAATACTTTCAAATTTTAAAAATACATAACTATAATTAAGCAAAATACCAAGTATTGAGTGAGATGTTAGATAATAAGAACTAGATAAAAAATTAGTTGCTCTATAAAATATTTATAAAAATTATAAGCTTTGTGCCCTTTCTCATTCAACATTTTTAGGGTGATGATTAATTAAAATTTTCATTGAATAAAAAGTATTAATGACATCTTTATACTCTAAATAAAATTTCAACATTTTAAAAGTAGAATTCCATCATGTACAAGCATCTTATGGAGGCATTTTAGGTCTCTTAGATATTTGGATATATAATTGTTTCCAATCATACTTTCTACTTGGTGATGATTTTATATATAAAACTATACTTCTGAGATTTTGTATAAGTATAGAAATAACTTCTAATGCATGTTGAACAACTAAATTTAAAATATGGCATGCACATTTAAGATGAAAAAAATTGAGCTTCAAGAATAGGATTTAAAGATGGAATTAAAATTCTAATAGTGCTAGTGTTAGTAGATGTATTATCAAAGGCAATTGAAATTTTTTTATCTAATATCTTGTAATTACTACAAGTATTTATTACATAAAAAGTAATAGTAGATATGTCATGTGGTGGTGAAATTGGTTTAAAATAAATAATTTTTTTATGTAAAATAAACTTATCATTAATATAATGGGCAGTTACACAAACATAACCTATTTGAGATGGTGATGTTCAAATATCGGATGTAAGTACAATTTTACCTTTGAATTTAAAAAAAAAAGTTAGTTAAAATCATTTTCTACTTTGCAAAAATTTTATTCAATTTATTTACACTAGTATTTGTACTCATACCACATCATTGAGAATTAAAGTGTTAAAGAGGAGCATTTAATTTTGGAGAACTAGTTACACTAAAAGGCATTTTAGTATGGCAAATCTATTTACATAATTCATACTTATAATTATTTTGACTAGGCATGCAATATCTACATGTTTAGAAGAATAATGGCATCTTATTATACTAGTACCACTGTAATTATTATAATTATAATTTTTTAGATAATATTTGTAAAATGCTTTAATTGCACCATCTACATTTTTTAGATCAAAATGATTCCATATTTTAGAAAATTTTGATCTTTTTGTTAAATCAGATGAGGATGCAGGAGTGTTTGTATTTTTACAACTACGAGCGCGTTGTGAACATAGATGTTAAGAAGGAAGATGACATGATCTAAATTCGGGTATGCTTAAAAGAGTATTTGTAAAATTATTATTTGAAAAATTAGTAGCTACATTTTTAAAAAAAATTTGATCATCAAAATAATTTTATATATTATTAGGATTATTCAAATCCATAATTAAAATTTATTAATATTATAAAAATAAAATTAATAATATTAAATTTAACAAGAATAATAACTATTGAATTAAGTAAAATACTATAAAAATTGAAATATATAAAACTTAATAAAAAATATAAAAATATAAGTAGAGATTAGAAAGAGTTGAATAGAGTCAACAATATTTTCCTTTCAAATGAAAATTTCAATGTTTTACAATTTTATGCACCACCTCCATCTTCAATCTTTAATATTTGTAGAAAAATAAAAATCATGAGAATGAAATTGAAGAGAGAAAAAATGAAATATGTTATGTGAATTGAGTTTGATTGAGATGAGTATTTATGGTGGTGTAAAATAGATAAAATATTAACAAAAAAATCTATTTAACTATTGAAGCAACGATTCAATGATAAAATTGCACATTTTCTCTTGAAACTATCGGAAATATTTATTTATTTAAAAAATCAATTGAAGGACACACTAGCTTTTAGAAAACTTTTGCAACATACACATAGTAGTGATTGATCCCTAATGCAGGATTGGTATAAATATTGTAATATTCATGTAATAGAATTTTAATATATTATTAAATTTAATAATTAATATATTAATATACAATATATAAAATTTAATTTTAAAAATATATTTGATGTATATTAAATTTGATAATTTATCGGTGCATTATTAAGTTAATAATATACCAAAATCTATTTATACTTTGATTATTATTATACCTTTAGGAATTTAAATTATAGAATAATGCAATAAATTTTGGAATTATTAAATTAAAATTATTTAATTATAATTATTTAATTTTTACTAGATATTATTAAATAATTTTATTTAATAATTTTTGTGATTATGACTTTATTTTCAGTTTTGAAACTTTTAGAGTATAATAAAATTTTTAATAAATATAAAAAATTTAAAATTAAACACACAATGATAAATTAATTATTTATTATTTACTATTTTTACCAGATTAATGGATTAACCTAATAATATCATCTATTCATTTTAAAAATATTAAAATTATATTTAAATTTTTAAATAATTTAAAAATTTAATATAAAAGCACTAATTCAAATTTTAATATAATTATTTATTTTGATAAAATTATATAATATATATTGACAATATTAAATATAAAAAATTTATTAATTTTAATATTAAGAATTATTTAATATTGGTCATATATATAATTTTGATATTATATATATTAAAGTATAATTTTAATATTTCAAAATTATTATTTTAATATATATATATATATATATATATAATTAAACATATAATAAATTGATTATTTATTACTTACCATTATTATCAAGCTAACAGATTAATCTAATAACCCAATAGGCTAACACTTATCACTTGTAGTCCTTTATCATGTCGGATTAACTAATTCCAGTCTCTTACTAGGTCAGACTATTGTTATTATTTTTCATATTGGTTCTAGTCCCAAACCAGATAAAATTATATTAGTTCCAAGTTAACCTATTAAACCTAACCCATCTTGACATCTTATTTACTAGCAGAGTTTTGGATAGAAGAGTGTTAATACAATGGAAGCATTCAATAACCACCAAAATCAAACAATAATTATACAAGAGTATTAAAATACTTAGTGAATGACTACTCTTCTTCTTTTTCTAGAGAATTTTCACCATAATAAATTAGATATACGACAATAAAAAAATAATAATTAATTAAAGTTCTTAAGTATTATGTTTACAAAATTTGCAAAAGAAGATGACAATAGTTGATATATAGATTTATCCTTATATTTTTGGCCCAACTTTATTTCCCACCACCCTAAGTACAAGATCACTAACTTTATCCTTTCAACTTTTATCACACCTCTCCTTCTTTATGAAGGATTCAAATCTTAGAGAAGAATGCAAATCTTCCCCTATGAATTATATACATTATAAGCAATGATTAGATACTGGCTGTAGCATGAATCACTCATTTCATTATGTATGGTCAAAATGCCAACTATGCCATAAAATCTTGTCATTCTCGTACATATTCAAATTTCATCATCACATGATATTATATCCAAGGTTGATATATAACCTTTTCATTCAAGATAATGACAACACTTAATTCTTTTGAATTGCTAGTAATTTATAACTCCAACATCATTAAATATACGACAAATGACAATTACTTACAACATTTTTTTAATAAGAAGTATTAAACGTTAAACATGTTGGGTAGTATGAATACTCTAACGGTTTAGTACCTGTTGGGCTCCCAACTTAATTTAAATTTTTACTAAAATTTTATCAAAATTATGATTTCCAAAATTATGAATACTTATAACGGTTTAGTAACGGTAGTATGAATACTTATAACGGTTTAGTACCAAAATTATGATTTTCAAAATAGGGCACTATATGAGTAGTTGCAATAAAAGCCTCCTTTTAATATTTAAATTGCTTCCAATTAACACTAAATTTTTTGGTCATCTTTGACTAACTCATTGCACATCCCATATAGCTCCATATTCCCTTGTCTATTTGAAATTCAATAATTACAATTTTGTTGCCTATAAGAGAAACAATATCTCCCTTTATACAACCATTAACTGATGCCTTTAACAACTTGGTCATGGTCACACTTAGCAATTTAACCTACACAACCTTTTTGAATAATTTTCAAGGGGCTAAGGGTTTAGTTTTAAGTGATGCGGAACATATTGCTTTTTAACATACTAGCTATGCAAACACTTATACTACATACCTTCCTTGAAGGTTTCTTCGACTTATGTGCCATGGGCTATAATTCTACATGAAGGTTGGTATGTAAATTTAGCATCATCTTTAGTCTTGGTTCATATGTTTGACATTAACATCTAAATCTCTTAAATAGAATAAATTATTTACCCATTTAGGTAGTCCTTTTTTAGGTTTTTAGCTGTGGTTATCTTCTAGAATGACTTTGAATTAAGTAAGAAGACTAGTAAAAATGATGTGCCATTCTTCGTTGAAAGTTTAACTTGCTTAGGTAGTCTTGAAGAAACAAATGAAGTAAAAAACACTGGAGGAATTCCTAAAATATTTCTTCACTATTCTTAATACCTTTTTGCCTAACCATAACATGAAAATCATTCTAGGGGTGTTAACTGGTCTACAACAATTTCCAATTCAGCCGATGCCACTAGTGTATTATTTTAGTTAAAGTTCTTGTGTCTACAACTAGTTATAACTATCTTGCCCAATGAATTGACTATGTCAACATTTAGAGTCCTGCTGAACTTATTAGCATGTCATTTTAGTCTATTCAAATCCTTCCATTAAACTCGGTTCACAAACCTTTTAGGCGTGACCTTTCTAAATTATTGCATCTTGATAAACTGAACCAAGCCTTAACCAAAAATTTCGCCCTTCACCTTGCCATGCTTACATTGAGTCCTTCCAAGATTGGTGGTTCACCCAAACAAACAAATACTTCGGCATGTATATCAATGAAAAATTGACTCATATTACTTGTGTGTAGATTGTAGAGACTTAAAAGAAAATGTAGTTATGCATTATGTCTAAATTGTTGCTTTTCAAAAATTTTATAAAATGAAATATAATTTTAGAAGTATAAATTACACATTTGGGGAAGCCAAAGCATATTTGAAAAAGAAAAAAGATGCTTATGATCAAGCTTTTCAAAAGAAGCTTTTACCAATTTTTTCTAGTAATCCTGGTTCTGAAAATACTTTGGTAAAACCTCCTTTTTAGCTTAAAGCAACATCTTTACCAAATGTGCCTTTCAATTTGGCCAAGTATACAAAACCTAAAAGATCAAAGACATGCACTTTTGTAGTAACCGTTGCATATTTGTTTCCTTACATAACTAATGAGTTGGTTAGATTAGCTAAGATTGCACCTTAAGCTACCATTGACTTGCTTCCCGGTAACACTTATAATTATCAATCCTTTTTTTAAGTGACTATTTACCAAGTTGTTCGTTTTATTTATTGTTTTCAGTGGAAGGTTCGGCCATTCCTTCTGACCGTAATCTCAATACCTTAATTGAAGCTAAGCATGTGGCCTAACAAATGGCTCAACCAGATGAGGAGATTATAAAAAAGCATGAGAAAGCTGCACAAATATTTATGAAAAATGAAGAATAAACACCTCAACCCTCTCGTAAAAGAAAAAAAACTCAATAAAAAGCTTATCATATCCTACTCAAAGTCACATTAATCTAATCCTTCAATTTGCCAAGTGTTTGCAACATTAAGGGATCAAAATAACCCTAGTAACTACCCGCTTCTTCCGCAGCAACAGAAAGAACTTACCATCTTCAATCAATCTCGAAACCATTTCAGGTGGATTCAACAATGGCCAAACCAAATGGAGCGAGGAAGGGTATTTCAATCGCTTTTGGAAAGTCGGCCTGCAGACTCTTACAGGGCTCAATGAAAAGTTCAGAACTTCAGGCAATTGTGTTGATTACATTGTATATGATTTACTTTTGCCTTGGGCTCTGGATGTGGCTAAGAGATTTGGGTTGGTTAGTGCTGTGTTTTTGATTCAAACTTTTGTCGTCAATAGCTTCTATTATCTTGTGAATAAGGGAAAATTCCAAGTTCCTTTGTTGAAGGACCGAATCTGTATTCCTGGATTGCCAGAGCTTGCACCTGTGAACATGCCATCATTCTTGTATAATCAATGTGGGTCCTTTCCTGTTATTCTTGAATTGGTGGTGGGTCAGTTTTCCAACATTGAGCAAGTTGATTGGGTATTTTCCAATAGGTTTGATGAGATTGAAACCGAGGTAATTAGCAACTCATGCCATGTAAATTAAGGATTACCGATTGTTAAACTATTTTTCTTACAAAAATGTTATATATACCAAAAATGGGATTTGGAATTGGGGTTTGGATTTACAAATTTATTTCACTATCTTGTATTAATTGACATTTTTAATTTATATTTATAATTCAATTTTATATCTCATTTTTAGTACATATAATATTCCTATTTTTCTAATTAAATTGCATTTGGATTACATTACAGTTAACAAAATTGTAAAAAATTGTAATTGACAAATCTAGTGCAAATACAATGTACATATTATGTGTAAAATTGCGACTATGGACAGAAATTTAAAACCAGAGTCAGAAAACAGAGTGCATGATTTTAGAATAGTATCAGCAACCATAACATTGTGCAATATATTATTATCATAATAAACTTTACAGTAACGACTACGTTCATAACGGTCATTTTTTTCCCCACTTTTCTGTTACATAATTTTGCTATTTTTCTTAAAATTTTGCTATTTGTAATCGTAATGACAATATATAATCATGAGGCGGACTGTAACTAAAAGAAACTTCAATATTTGGTGAAAAAATGTTTTTAAAAATGGAAATATACAAGCATTAAAGCTTAGGGTCAATTGATATTAGTATTAACTAAGTATTTTTACATTATATCGTAGCTTTTTACTGTATAATTTTTCACAAAATTCACTGTTAGGAGTAAAAAATGCGTCCTGCAGAACATATTAATATTTTTTTTTATCATTTTAAAATTGAGCTGAAAATAACTGACAACATAAAATATATTTTAGTTTGCAAAGTGAATGACCAATATTTTTCCAAAATTGAGGACAATACAACCAACTATATCGTCAATGTATTTGGACAAACAGCTTGAAGATCATGAAGATTATGGTTGTACAATTTTCAAGGGTGAAGAATGTATCAATTGGCTTGATAATAAATTAAAATAATTTATTGTGTATGTCTCCTATGGGAGTGTCGTAAAAGCAAGCGAGGAACAAATAGAGGAAATAGCTTGGAGATAGTGAGAATTACTTCTTGTGGGTGGTAAGAGCCATTGAAGAGGAGAAACTTCCAAAGGATTTTATGAAGAATTTTGATAAGGGTTTGGTAGTCACTTGGTGTTCCCAATTGAAAGCCTTGTCACATGAGGCTGTGGGATGCTTTGTGATGGATCGTGGTTTGAGTTCTACTTTTGAAGCTATAAGCTTAGGAGTTCCGGTTGTTGCAATGCCACAATGGGCAGGCACAAATGCAAAGTATATTATGGGTATTTGGAAAGTGGGATTTAGAGCAAAAGTTGATGAGAATGGAGCTAAAGAATTGCACAAGGGAAGTGATGGATGGTGAGGAATGAAAAGAGATTAAGAAGAATACCATCAAATGGAAGAGTTTGGCTTCAATAGCTGTTGATCAGGGTGCAAGTTCTTATCAAAGCATTATTGAATTTGTGAACAATTTGTTACATTTATAAGTTGCAAATTATGCTCATTTCATGCGTATTTGTAAAAAAAAGTTCAATTTAGTAATTTGTGAAAACAATAATCCTTCACCAACCATACTTCCATGGTTGTTGACTTGTAATAAATGGAAAATTTATGACTTAAAGGTCACTGTGGTCATGTCAATATTCTTAATAGTTCGGAATATCCAATATTTCTTTAATTTGAAAATTTTCCTCTCCTATATATTTTGAGTTCCAATTTAGGACCTTAAATGACTTACCATCCATATTATGACAACAAAAAAATGTCATTGGAATCATACACATATGTGAAATGCGTAGAAGATGTCATAAAAGATTATATCATTAATTATGTAAGGGCAAAATTATGCTCTAGTTGGAAACCAATCTATTAAACTCAACTTATTTTGATACCTTCAAAATTTATTAATGTGAAAATACATAAGTTTATTAATATATTAGATTGATATTACAAAAAAAATGTATTATATTGGTGAAAATCAAGATTTTAAATTGTAGTTCACAATTGTAATATTCTGTGCAATATTGCTATAGTAGGCCATATTGCTACCACAATATTTCGTAATTTTGCATTGTAATAATTTTATTTTTTTATATTCATATGTAATTTTACTAATTGCAATTACAATCACAAACACAATTTAAAACTAAAATAAAATATTAAAGTATCTAATCTAATTTTAAATAAAGAATATATAGTATTGAAAAAAAAATCAGGGGACCATAATGATTTGTTGGTAAAATGCTGCTGGCTAGTTGCCAAAGTCTTATCGTATATTTGTTATGTACCTCTTGTTGCTAGAATAAATCCCACGTTTTGAGTTTAGGAGGAGGATTGATAATTTCTCTATATATTGATTTTGTCATAAACACCATCATGCTATTTAATCCTTAAACTAATCTATCCTATCTTGATTATGCAAACTGCAGCTATAAAATCCATTTAACGTTAGGCTCAACAAATAATTGTCTCAAAAAATTCAAATATCATCCCTCATTAGCGGTCATCATGAATGAATTAACTGTAATTTCCCCATTAATAGCACAATTTAACTTTTATTTAGGCTTAAAATTGTCACAATAAGGAACCCAAAGATCATGTAATGCTCTAATATTCAAACTATTCCCCACAATGTAACAACAACCTCTCTAAACAAAATGTTCCCCTTCTTGAATACTCATCCACCCCTAAGATCCCTTCACATTTCTCCCTACAAAAATCATCATTAGGGACATATTTATGCCTTAAACATTTAATGTAATAGGAATTAGGCTTAGTTTGTAACTCCCATGTTAATTTTTTCTACAAAGCTAGTTTAATGGAAGAAAATAACTTTAATCCTAATCCACTGATTTCTTTAAGCATGCAAATCTTAGTCCAAGCCATTGACAATAGTAATTCCTCTCAACTTCATCCACTCTCCCCCAAAATCTCCTACAAATTGTATCCATCTTAGAACAGATGGCTTAAGGGACTCTCAGTACTAACATAATATAAGTTGTATTTGCTACAAGATAGGTTGAATCATAACTAACCTTCCTAACAATGGGATTCCCACATATTTAACATCTCTACTTAACTTTCTTAAGCTCATAAATTCTATAAAACCATTCCTTGTCATTTTATCCACATTTCACGAAAAGAAAACCCCTAATTTTTCCATATTTGCCTCTTGACTAGACCATTCTTCATATTTTTCAAGTACCTTCCATAGATGACCAGCCCATTCATATTTGGTCTGAGGAATATCATAGTGTTGTTAGCAAATATAACATGAGTTGTGGATGGACCAGCTCTAGAAATTTTCACACCATGAATGTTTCTAGCCATTTTTGCTTTATGTAGCAACCTTGATAGCACCTCAGAGTACAAAATAAAGAGATATGGAGATGATAGGCCTCCTTATTTTAGCCTGTTCTGTAGAATAAAACTTTTTAAGAAATTTCCATTAAGAAGAATTGAAACAGAGATAGTGGATAAACATTGATCAATTATATAAACAAATCATGGATGGAATTCAAGTAACTTTAAAATCTTGAGGATAAAACTCCTTTCCACCTAATCATATGCCATCTACATATCCAATTTCACCCTCATCAGATTTCCCTTGTTTTTCTTCTTAGAAAAAGTGTAAACTATCTTTGGCAAGTAAGTTGTTTTATGCAATCCATCTACCTGGAACAAATGGTGATTGTGTAGTTGCTATTAATTTACGAAGAGCTGGTCTAATTCTATTTGCCGAAATAATCTTATAAATTAAATTGCATAAACTTGTCAGCCTAAGCACAACAAATGCGTTAGCACCCTTCACTTCTGGAACAAGTACTATAAAGGTGTGATTTAATTCCTTCTACATACATCTAGTTTTGAAAAGATCTTGAACCATCGATATACAATGCCCCCCTATTATTGGCTAGTGTTGTTTATAAAATATTTCCATTAGGCCATCAGATCCCGGGGATTTCTAGTTTGGCATAGCCTTAACAACCATCCAAATTTCCTTCATCGTAGGAATAGCAAAAAAAGATGAGCTTTCCAACTTAGAAATTTCAGATGCAATTAATTGATCCAAATCTCCTGGAAAATAAGGTTGAGACGTTTGAAATAATTGATTAAACCCATTAACAAAATATTCTGCGATTTAATCCTATGACCATAACCAAGAATTTCATCCATTTGGATTCCAACAATATTATTTCTTTTTCTCCAGAAAATAGTAGGTAGCTGACAATATTTTGTATTTCTATCATCATCCAACACTCATTGTTCTTTAGACCTTTAACACCAAATAGCTTCTTGGGGAATAAGTTATTCTTGAATATCCTAACATAATTGTTTCTCCGTTCTTCTATTTTCAATAGTAGGTGAACACTCCCAAATAGCAGCCAATTTTTCATGCAACTCAGCCAACTTTGTTTGCTAGAAATCAAAAGTATGTTCCATTGTCTCAAAACTTGTTCAACATTCCTTATTTTATACACCAATTGTAACGTGACAGAACTGACCCTTTGCAATTGCCAAGCTTCTTGAACTGCATCCTTACACGATTCCTCTCGAAGCCAAGCCTTCAAAAATCCAAATGGTTTATGTCGTTTGTTTCTATCAAAAAGGGTATCTAATAACAAAGGTGCATGATTAGACACTCTTGTTACAAGTGTTGCCGCCCAAGGAAAACAAATCCTCCATTAATCATTGCAAATAGCTCGATTTAAGCTCTCCTTTATTGTCTGATTACCCCCTCTACCATTATCCTCTGTAAACAATGATCCCCAAAAATCAACCTCAATTCCACCTATAAATCTTACAAAATGGCATAAAGAAGCATCATTTGAAGATCCCACCTCCTTACCACCTTGTTTATCACTTCCACTCAAAAGAGCAAAGAACTCCCCCATAATTATCCATGGTTGGGTCATATGCTCCTCAATTTGATATAAGTTATTCTATAACTCATATTGATTAGAATAAAGAAGAGCCATAGACTTCTATTAAGAACCAATCCTTTGAGCAATCCACCTTCCTCAATAGACAGTGGATCAATCTGTCAATAAAATTAATTATCTCAATATTCAACCCGTCCAGCCACATCATTACTAGCCACCACTCCTAACTTGAGCAGGAACAACGAAATAATGAGCATATTTTAATCTTGTACTAGTACTCCTAATTTTTTCGGATCTAGCTTTGGTTTCATTCAGGAATATGCACTTTAGCCAGTGAGAACTCAACAAAGCTTTTAGGCCCTCACCGTCGAGCCTTATTCTATCCATTCAGCACGGATGGTTCCAGGTTAAACATTTCATGATTAAGTTAGGTGCTTGAGAAGGCCCGTCTCCTTGGCCCTTATGCCATTAGTATTATCCATCAATGTCCCTCTGCTCTATTCTACCATTTAGAAATAGAGATCTATTTCCTTTGTGAAGATCCCTCAGCAATTCAACCAGCACCCAAAGGAAACTCAGTGTCACCACTTGGCCAGCACTGTCGAGGCTTATTCATTCCATTCAACCCCGATGATTCTAGGTTAACCATTTTATGATTGAGTTAGCAGATTAAGAAGGCTTGCCTCCTTGGTCATTACAGCATTAGTATTATCCGTCAATGTCCTCTCGTTTTATTCTTACATTTGGAAATAAAGATCTATTTCCTTTGCAAAGATCCCTCACCACTTATACCTGTACCCAAAGAAAATTTAGTGTCACCCCTTGGGATACTATAAACTTCATCCACCCTTCTGTTTATTAGCAGTATTGTAGTTATCCTTGCCTATCATTCTCTTATTTTTCTAGACTTAAGATCATCACGGCCTTCAACATGAGTCTCATTCACAGAGTTAATCTATATGCTTACATTGCAATCAGTAAGGTTACGATTTTTACCACTCAATATATATCAGCAGGGGTACCCTTTGTTGAATAGGCTAAGTAGATTTGGTAGATCTCTTCCTCTCTCACATGAAGATCAGATAGATCCTGATCAACCAGAACCCACGATTGTTCCACGCTAGCTTCCCCTTTAGACAACTCATCTTCATCCTGTATCTCCATATTGACCTGAGACAGCTGAACTCTTGAAACTTACTCACTAAGAGATTTCTTCGGCGCCACACAAGCCCAAGGGCCATATTTCCTGAAAATTTCAGTTTCTACGGTGCCTAATCGAGGGGCCTTACGAATTCTTTTATAATGCCTAATCATCCCACATCCATTAACATAAATTCTGCAGCTTTTCATATTTGAAATGAATCCATTTCAGATCACCACACCATCCTCGCTAGGAATGCACACACATAAAGGAAGACGCTTCAACAAATTAATATTGAGGTCGATTCTTACAAATGGACGCGGCACACACCGATTAATCATTGGCAATTCCACTTCTAATTGATACCCACACTTTGATTCTATGGAACAATGTTGAAAAATGACCCATAAAATCCCATGGCCTCTATTTCCAAATTTTGAAAGCTTTTCCAATATCTAGAAAGGTAAGTGTGTACACATTTGGAGATGAATCTCCGATCAGTAAATTATTTTGAAGATTCCTGCTTTTCCTTATCATCGTCCTTACAACATCTCCATTTTAAAACTTTTGAGCTTATGATCCTACCAACATATATTGCAGATGCCTAGGAAGACAATTTGTTTTTGTTTTTGTGTATATTTTTTTTTTCTAGCTGGACAAATTCTTCATCCTCCCAGGTCCCCCATGCTTGTAACTGCGGTGGCCTCCATTAGCGCAACCATATACAGTAGCACAAGCAACCGATCCAAGTCTTCCACAATGAAATAAATCTATAGGATTGAAAGAAATTTACGGAAGAGGGGAACGATCTAGACAATGGATAGAAGAGGAACAGAAGCTATAACAGTTATGATATCAGAAAACAGATAGATTCTCTCTTACCGAGAGAAGAATTCTTAATGCAATCATAAAATGTATAATCACGATTCATAATTCTTAAGAAAATATTATTATCTTGTCATATTATATGCGACAAATCGGAATACAAAATTCATATAATATATAATCATTAATATATATATATATATATATATATATATATATATATATATATATTAATCCAAGAGATAATATCTACTTTAATAAACAATATGTCTCAATAACATAAATGCATAAATTAGTATATCGTAAGAAAATAATGTTGTAGGAGATATGTAATTGATATTAAGTGGTATGCATAAACACTTGACGTTATTTTATTTTATTTTCCTTAATAGAAAAAGAGAATAGAGAATATTATCTTATTATTGCTTAATAAAGGAAACTAAGCAATGGGATTATTTACATTAGATTCATTTTTAACATATAAAGTATATTATTTTGAATTATTTGATACATAATTTATTGAATTTTTTATTTTATTAATTTTTAGAGTTGGTTCTAAAGATGAATGTTATATCAAGTGTGTCACGTTTAATTCTATGGAGTTTCTTTTTTAAATGAAGTCAATAATAATTATTTCATCAAAATTTTATGCCATGATAAATTATGAATTATTAAATTGATCAAGTCACTATATTATTTTATCCCATGCTCAGCACGAGCCTCCACTAAATATCATTAAAATAATTTCATTATTCCTTCTATAATTGCGAGGATTCGAGCCACATAACTTCCTTATTAAGAAACCTTTTTTTATGAATGAATAATTTTTAAAATTATTTTCTTTGTGAATTGATTACATGTTATGGATGAGGTCATGAATATATAATATCTCTTTTTATATTTGCATTTTTATTTATTAAATTTTTAAATTTTTCTAAAAACATTGCATTTTTTACGTGTAATAAATATTTAAATCATTTGTTCTGTTAATAAATTGCAATAAATTTTTTAAAATAAAATTTACGCAAAAAATTCTTTAATTATTTTTTTGTTTCATACCAATTACCTAAAATGAATAATGGATTAACACTTGATGCTAAAAAATTTTAAATAAAATATGAATCCATTAGTAATTTTTTATAATGAAGATCTAGTCTCATCTTTGATACTTTGGCAATGTTTTCAAATTTGCAAGTTTTGAGTTAAAGTTATTTTTTTGAAAAATTTATTTTTTAAATTAAACTAAGGGATGGAATCTAATAACGAGAACAATATTTAAACAACAATGTTATATATGCAAGAAATTGGGATCTAAAATTATATTTTAAATATAAATCAAGGGTTGTTAATTAATTACGAGATTGTGAAGTAAATTCATAAATTTCAAATGAATGAATATAAAAGATGGATATTTGTATATATAGCATTGTTATTATTTAAATAAGGTGAAAATACAAATAAGTCTTTAAAATATACAAATAAGTCTTTAAAATATGGCTTAGTGTCACATAGTTTTCTTAAAGTTTTAAAACCTACAAATAAATTTCTTAAAATTTTTCAAAAAGTGAAAATACTAACAATTCAATTAAAAAAAATAAAAAAATCCATATAAGTCATTCATAATTATTTCTAATTATTTTTAATATGAATTTAACCAAATTTTGAATGAGGTTTCTATTAAAATAAATTATTAATAATAGAATTGATTATTTAATATGTTTATGATATAAATATTTTAAATAAAATATTATTGAAACTTGACTAAACCATACTGAGGGAAGTAAATTACGTTTTTTTTTTTATTACTTTAGTTTTCCTATACTTAAAAAAAGTAAAAAAAAGTCACAAGCGGCTTATCTTTATCTTTATCTTCTTTTATTTCCTTTAATTGAAATTTTAATATTTTCACTATTTTGAAAATTTTAAAAGGGTTATTTGTAAGTTTTGAAATTTCAAGGGTTATGTGACACTAAACTCAGTTTTTAAAATCAAACTAGTTATAACCAAATAGAGCATTTATTCATTGGTTCAACTACTGATTCCCCTATTAAATTAATTTTAACTTTAAAAATATAAATTATATATATACTAGTAATATATATTTAAAGTAATAAAATAAAGTGATATAAAAATAATAAAAAAACACAAAGTCAATTAATATGAAATTGCAAAGGTGTTACACAATTCTTGTAAAATTGTAAAAATTGTATTTTTTTAAAGAAAAATTCAAAAAATGATTTGATCCACTAGTTTTAATTGGTTTAAACTAATTTTGGGGGATTTGCACTAGTTCCAACCATTTTTCACTAATTGACATGTATTTTTAGTTCGAAGGCCTTAACTGGATTGGTTTGCCAATCAATTCACCGGTTTGGACCAATTTTCAAAACTATAACTAAATAGTATTTAAGGAGTTTATTTGCATTTCCTCCTTTGAATTACTAAGAGTCTAAGGCATTTATCATTAAAATTTTTCACTAATTAAAATTCATATAATCATTCACTTTTAAAACTAATATTAAAAAATAGGTTAAAAATCCACATAAAAAATCAGAAGAAACTTAAAACTCCACTTATTCTTTTCAAATTTGATTTTTTTAACTTTATTGGTAGATAACTATATAGACTAATCTCCGATCATAATATTAGAGGCAACTCTTTTTGAAGAGATTTGAAAATTTGGAAAATAATTTTTAATGTAGATTTCCTCCACATTATCTTTCGATACTTGAAAAATTTAGTTTCAACATTAATAACTCTATGTTGTAACACATTATCAATATCCTTTTTAATTAAAATAATAGTAATTAAATTGTTAGAATAAAATTCATACGAAGAATTTAATGCGGAATTACTTACTTGATTCGGAAATAATGCTGATTTTCACGTTGATGTTTTGATTCATACGGTGAACAAGAATCACACCGAACTCCTTGTTGTTTTCATGATGATTACACCCAACACCCAAATTGCCTTCGTACAGAGAATAGAGAGAGAGAGAGAGGGGGAAAAAAAACTAAACAATTACTTTTTTTTTTGATTTAATGTTTTCAACCTCTTCAGCAGTTTTCTCTTTTTTGCATCATAGCTCAGTAACTGCTCTACAGTTTTATCCTTTTCTCTACATCATGGCTCAGTAATTGCTCTGCAGTTTTATCCTATATTCAAAATGGGGGGGGGAGGTGGTTATTCTGATAACCACCTTTAAATATTAATTTAATTAATATGAATATAAGATGTGGGTCCCCCATTATGGGTGTACCCCACATCTACATTTTACATCTCTCACTCGCACATAATGGGATGAGCCACATCATATAATCTTTATCTCTCTTTTAGGTTTTCATACTTGGTGCATCATCGTGACTGCGTGAGCATGAGGTCCCCTCGGGTGTTCTTGTACTAGAAATCCTGATGAAGGATCAGCACAAAACAACCCTATTTTCCATTTGTTTATATAATGCCTCAGATGCCCTAGATTGTCCCATATACACTTTCCACTTGTAAATCTGATCCTTCGCGAGCTTTAATGTAAGCTCATATTACTATTCACATATGCATAGTATCCACACTTATGAAGTTACCTGAATTAACTTCATAATGGACATGTCTCAGACACTAGCATAATAATTGTGTATATGTTGGGAAATCTTTCTTTCGCCTGCATATCATTTTAATTTGAAAATAGTTGCTTTCCTAGTATTTTATCTCTTAGACTGTTTATATCATAATCATAAGATGCATACTAAGGTAGTGAGCACTGTATCATCTCTCCATGATATCGTCAAAGTCGAAGGGTATCCATGAAAAGAATTTTCTTTTCTGGGACTCACACAGTAATGAATCAGGGATCTTTCACTTGCTTCTCGTTTGCGGTTCTTTTACACATGTGGTATGAATCACATGCTACGGTATTTCCCTTTTAGCATAAGGGCGCATGTCGATTTTATTAATAATACCGTACAGACTTTAGTTCAGGCACAAACAGTACCTAACCTGAATTCTTTCACATTATTGACTTTTCTTGACATCTGTATGTGAGGAATTCATTATCTGGTTACGGTATTGTGGAAAGTGGGAGTATCCACAAAATGATCCATATTTGTACTTTGGATCTCATCTCCACTTTGGAGGCAACATATTTTATTTTGTGTTACTTCTCTAATAAATGAATATTTCATATTATCATGTTGGTGAACACATGTCTCATCTCTGCCCACTCCTTATGAATGTTAGAGGCAGTTGTTCGTGTGAGAGAATCAACCTGTACAACATATACACGAGACATTTGTATACTCATACACACACAAAAAAAATTTGTATTTGAATGAAATATACTTTGTTCATTTCAAATTCAGAAATGTTTGATTACATTCTACGCATACCAAGAGACTTTACATGTTTAATATATACATCTCTAGGTATTGGCTTAGTAAATGGATCTGCTATCATCTTTTGCGTAGAAATGTGTTGAACGGTGATATCCTTTTGTGCTATGGCATTTTTGATAAAATGATATTTTATATCAATGTGCTTAGTCTTGCTGTGGTACTTCGGATCCTTTGTATAGGTGATGGCTGCCTGACTATCATAATATATCAGGATGGGATCTAAGTTTTCTCCACAAATTCCTAGATGTTCTAAAAATCTTTTCAGCCATATAGCCTCTTGTACTGTTGCAGAACATGCTACGAACTTAGCTTCCATTGTCGATAATGCAATGCATGTCTGCTTCTTGCTACACCATGATAAGGCGCCATTGTTTAGCAAGAATGAGTATCCTAATGTGGACTTTCGCTCATCCAGATCTCCTGCCCAATCCACATCAGAATATCCGACTAAGCACAAATCTTTGCCTTGGTAGCACAATGTGTAATCAATTGTGCCTTTTAAATATCTGAGTATTTGCTTGATAGCTTTCCAATGCTTTTGTCTGGGGTTTGACTGGTATCTACTTACAAGTCCGACCGCATGACAAATATCCGGTCTTGTACACATCATTGCATACATCAGACTACCAACTACATTGGAATAAGGAATTCTTTCCATTGCTTTCTTTTCAGATTCATTCTGAGGGCACATGTTTTAACTCAATGGCTCACTCTTATTTATAGGGGTATCTATAGGTTTGCAGTCTTTCATGTTAAATTTCTCAAGAATTCTCCATAAATAAGTTTCTTGAGAAAGAGAAATTAATCACTTGGAGCGATCCCTAATGATCTTGACTCCAAGGATATAATCTGCCTCACCCATGTCTTTCATCTCAAAATTCGAGGATAGCTATTCCTTAATGGCCATAATTGATTTCAGATTATTCCTAGCTAATAGCATATCATCCACGTAAAGGGATAATATTACTAGATTGCCTTCATACTGCTTGATGTAAACACAATGGTCTTCCTCAATCATTTGAAAGTCAAATGAGGTTATCGCTCGGTGAAACCTCAAATACCATTGTTTGGATGATTGTTTGAGTCCGTAAATGGACCTTTGAAATTTACAAACTTTCTTTTCTTATTCTTTTTGTATAAAACCTACTGGTTGTTCCATGTAGATTTCTTCATCCAGTTCTCCATTGAGAAAAGCAATTTTTACATTCATTTGATGTAATTCTAAGTCTAAATTTGCTATTATGGCTAGGAGCAATCTTATGGAATTAAAATGCACAACAGGTGAAAATGTATCCTCATAGTCTATTCCTTCCTGTTGTGTATACCCCTTTGCAACTAACCGAGCTTTATATCTTTCAATTGATCCATCTGCTTTCCTTTTAATTTTGAGAACCCACTTATTCCCAATTGCCTTTCGGCTAGATGGAAGGTTAACTAATTTCCAAACTTGGTTAGTTGTCATTGAGTCTATTTCTTCCTCCATTGCCTTCTTCCACTGTTCCTTAGCAGGGTAACTCAGAGCCTCTTGTATTGTTTTAGGCTCTTCTTCATCTTGAGGAGTAACCATAAACGCTGATCCTTCAATCGAAAAACGTTTCTTGGGTACACTTCCTCTTTTACTTTTTCATAGTGGGGTTCCTTGTATTATGTCATCTCTAAAAATAGGATTTTCTTTTTCTCTCTCAGAGCTCCCACTCGGAATAGTAAGTGCTCTTTGAGAGCTCCTACTTGGATAAGATGGATAAGACTCGCTATTATCCATTTGATCTTGCTGTTCATAAAATGAGACAATATGATCAATTTCACCTCTGCTAGGAAATTCATTTTCGAGAAATGTGGCGTCTCTTAATTCAAGTTCCGTTACTGTTCTATCTTCATTTTCACTGATGAAAACGTAACCCTTAAATAGATCTGAATATCTTATAAAAATACATTTCTTCCCTCTTGGACCTAATTTTCCATATCTGTGGGAAGTATCATGGACATACGTAGCAGACCCCCATGGTCTGAGAACACTCAAATCAAGTTGGCATTTTATCCAGAGTTCATAGGGTGTGGATATAACAGACTTTGAGGGCACACGGTTAAGTATGTAAGTGGCTGTTAATAAAGCATCTCCCCAATATGAAAATGGTAGATTTGCTTGCGCCATCATTGACCTAACCATGTCTAGAAGAGTTCTATTTCTTCTTTCAGCTACTCTATTTTGTTGTGGAGTGCCAGGGATTATTAATTGTCTTATTATTCCTTTTTCTTCATAGAACTCTTTGAATTGTTCTGATAAGTATTCATGTCCACGGTCAGTTCTAAGCGCTTTGATTTTCTTATCCATTTGATTTTCAACTTCACTCAAATAGTGTTTAAAGCATTCTAATGCTTCTGATTTGTGTGAAATCAAATAGATATAACCGAATCATGAGTAATCATAAATAAAAGTGATGAAATACCAAGCTCCGTGCCTCGCCCTTATACTCAAAGGACCACATATGTCGGAATGAATTAGTTGTAATGGAGTTTCTTCCCTAATCCCTTTTCTGAACGGTTTTCTAGTTTCTTTACCAGCTAGACAATGTTCACATAAGGACATTTCCAATTTTGAAATTGGTCCTAGCAAGCCTTCTTTTGCTAGTTTAATCATTCTATTTTGATTAATATGTCCTAGTCTAGCATGCCAAATATCCATATCATCATTTAGATTGGAAGTAGAAGCAGTAAAGTAATCATAAGCAGAATTATCAACTATATCTAAAATGACAAATCCATCGGAAATGAAACTAGAACCATAATATATATTGTCTTTAAAAATATCTGCAATATTATCATGAAAATTGATCGAAAAACTATATTGAAGTAGGGAACTAATAGAAATTAAATTCCGTTGAATATCAAGTGCATACAATACATTGTGTAAAATTAAAGTCTTTCCTCCACACAAATCCAATTTGCTTGTCCCAATTCCTTTGACCTCAATCTTTGCGTTGTTTCCAACGTATAGCCACCTGTTATGACTCGATAATTAACGATAATCTACATAGGATCCTTTATCCTTACTCACGTGGTTTGTGGCGCTTGAATCCAAAATCCACAAAGGATGAGATTCAGTTAGAAAAATAGTACTGGAAACATGAGAAAAATGTAAATTTTCAGTATCCAGAAATACCTTGTTCTGCTCATTTTGCTGAGTGCAATCTTGAGCAAAATGACCCATTCTTTGGCATGCATAATACTTGATCTTCTTTAGATCAAAGTTCTTTGAGCCATTTCTTCCCTTCCTTTTTTTGAAGGTTTTCTTGCCCTTGGAATGGTCCAGTTTTTCTCGTCTGGAACTTCTTGCCTTTCTTATATTTAGGCTTAGAATGTGAGGATCCTGAGCCCTCTGTTATATAGGCTTGTCTGGAGGATTGATTTAAACGTTCATCCTCAAGTTCTAGATGTCGCGCCACATCATCAAATGTAACAATGCTCTCATTGTGAGTCAAGTTTACCTTTATGTGTTCCCAACTAGCAAGGAGTGATCTTATCACTGCTTGCACTTGCTGCTCATCAGAAAGCACATATCCTGCTGTTTTCAGTTCACGAATCATGTTTGACATCTCTCTCAAATGTTGTTTCATCGGCGTATTAGGCTGAAATTTATAAGTGTCAAACTTGATTGTGAGTCTTCTTAATTTGGAGGCTAAAGTACCACCAAATTTCTCTTTCAGGGCTATCCACATTCCCTGAGTAGTTGGGTATTTTTCGTATTCACACATGAGGTCGTCTGTCATTGCACTCAAGAGTGTGATGCGGGCAATACTGTTCTTCTTTTTCCAAACAGTATAAGCTTCAGCATCTCTCCAATGCTGAGCAGAGTTCCCTTGTTCAGGCTCAATTATGACATGATTCAGGGTTTCTAGAGCATCTTGCTCTTCTAAAATGTAAGAAATTTTTCGATGCCAAATTTCCCAGTTATCCCCATTTAACTTATCACCCTTGTTCAACTCAGCAATTATACTCTTGCTAGCCATTCTGTTGAATTATAATTCATGAACATTTCCTATGAGTATACAATGTCTTTTGTTTACATGGTTCTCATATAGGACAATGATGATACTACTTAGTTCATGGTCAGGAGTTTACGTTTGTCATACCCTTATCGCATGTGTGTCTAAATATTATCATTATTTCCTAATGAGATCATACTCATGTAAATGTTATATTGCTCTCAGGACAATGCAACCTAAGAGCTCCCACTCAAATATAGAATTTCATAAGATATGCACATTTGAAATGAAGATAATAAACATGTATAGATTGATAACCAAGTTCAAACATAACAAAAATAAGTTCAGGAAGCTAATTCAAACAATAAAAGAGCTTTGCTACCAAACCAAAAAAAAATTACAAATTAAATACTAATTCTTAAAGTTTCTAGACAAGCTTCCTACTCAGAACTTAAGTTCTTCATTTCTTCAAATTGGCCAAAAAGTTTGGGTGGAGTTCTGGAGTGTGCTAGTCCAAAAAAGTGTGAGTTCATGCCTTTGAGTGGACCTTTAAGATGTAATCCCCTTTCTAGAGTGCTGTGACCAACTCGTTGTGCACTTTTCATGTTAGGAATTGTGAAAGAAGGATTGTCCTACTCCAATTGTTTTTGAATTGTCAGAGTTCTTGCAATCTCAATTCTTCCATACATTTTTCAAGATCCATGCGTCTTGTGACTCCAGTTTTGTTATCCTTGCATAGCCAAATGGTTTTCTTGGTTGGTTTCCAAAAATTGTCATTTGGAATCTCGGCCAACATGTAACGAACCCAAAGGTAATTTGGGTACACTTTTCCTCTTCGTTTGAGGTTTGTTTTCAAGTTTCTTACTTCTCCCAAATAGGCACTAATAGGATGCAAGGTATTGGAGGTTTTTTCGTACAATTGGTGAAGCCTGTTTCTAAGGTCACTTGGTGTGTCTACCTAATTAGATTCTCTCGGTTCCTCAATATAGTTCTCCACAAACCCATATGGGTCATATTCTTCCAAGAACCATTGTTCCATGACTGAAAAATAAAATTTTAGTCAAAAAATATGTCAATTTACCACTTTTTTTAACACAAAGTGTCACAAAAAATTCCAAAAATTCCAGAAAAATACCATTGCATAGAACTCATTTTTTAAAAATTTTAGAAACAAATGGTGGTTAAAAATACTGCCACATGCGCTTGCACACGCCAACACGTGCCTCCACACACAGAAAAAATAGCCAGAATTAGAAAAAATTCCAGAAACATGCACGGAGACGACGCGTGCAGTCCACGTGCTGCCTTGAGCAGCGATTCCAGCCACTGAAAAATGCCAGAATGTGCAGTTTTTTGTCTTCTATGCATTGGTGTGTGACACGTGGCAAAATGATGTGACAGTGGGCCCCACGCGCCATTTCTGAGAATGAGGAGAGAGAGTTTTTTTTTTAGTATTATTGAAATAACGTGTCGTTTACTCGTTTTGCAAAAATGACGTGTCATTTTGTGCATTCGGGTTGACCCATTTTGGTCAAAACGACGTGTCATTTACGTCGTCTTCAACCTCCAGTGGGTCAGACCGGGTCGACCTGACCCGGTTCGCGGACCCAGTTGACCTAGAAACTTTAAATGGCCATAACTTTTGATCCGGAGGTCCGATTTGAGTGATTCAAAAGCCTACGGACTCAGAATTTCATCCTTTATCATTCTAAGGTAATTTTATGGCCTAAAAAAAAATTAATTTTCCAAGGGACCCACTATTTGAAAAATTATGAATTTTATGGCAGTTTATGTGTTCTAGTTGTTCTCTAATGTTCAGGGATGTTTTATGAAAGTTTTATGTGCATTCATTACTATTAAATTCATCCCTAATAGTATCATTCCAGAAATAATAGAATTATACAACCAAAATAAAAATTCATATCAATAGCCAAATCATTTCATCAAAAGAATTAAAATTAATAAACATGCTTGTAGGCCAAAATTAATCATCAAAACATCTTATGCATACATTTAACTCAAAGCATCTCATACAAAGCAGCACATGTATGGGGAAACATAGACATTAATTTCAATAACCAGGCTCTGATACTAATGTTAGAATAAAATTCATATGAAGAATTTAATGCGGAATTACTTACTTGATTTAGAAATAATGCTGATTTTCACATTGATGTTTTGATTCACACGGTGAACAAGAATCACACCGAACTCCTTGTTGTTTTCATGATGATTACACCCAACACCCAAATTGCCTTCGTACAGAGAATAGAGAGAGAGAGAGAGAGAGAGGGGAAAAAAACTAAACAATTACTTTTTTTTTGATTTAATGTCTTAACCTCCTCAGTAGTTTTCTCTTTTCTGCATTATGGTTCAGTAACTGCTCTGCAGTTTTATCCTATATTCAAAATGGGGGGGGGAGGTGGTTATTCTGATAACCACCTCTAAATATTAATTTAATTAATATGAATATAAGATGTAGGTCCCCCATTATGGGTGTACCCCACATCTACATTTTACATAAACAAATTTGTGTATTCAACACAGGTCATGATAAATATATGTTAGGCTTAATTTCACTTTTGGTCTTCCTAATATACCATTTGATCACATTTGATCTCCCAAAATGAAATATTCTATTTTTATCCCTTTAAATGTCAAAATCGAATAAATCTGGTCTACTTTAACTATTTCTATTAAATATTAAACAGACATACAATGTGGCTCATTTCATTCCCACATGGCAATTCAAATGGGTTGCCATATTAGATGGCGTGTGCAACATATGCTTAAGAAGCTGCATATCTGTAGATTTTGAGTACAGCATCCTCTTTTCCAAACCTTTGATTCCAAAGTAAGAGTTTGAAGAAGTTGTAGCAACCCTATCTACTTTAATCCTTCAATCTCTTCATTTTACTTTAGATTCCTAAGTTGGTGAGTAGATTTCTCTTATAATAACTATTAAAATTTTTGCTTTTTTTTAACGATATGACGTCGTCTTTCAAGGGTAAAATTTCTTCTCTTAGTTTGAATTTAGTTTTTATTGTGCATTTTTTCTTTTTTCATCAATTTTGAAGTTTTCAATTTTGTCTCTTAGGAATAATTTTTGTTGTTGGAAGATCTCATTTATTTGAATTAGTAAGATTTTTTTTTGGTGGATTAATCAACACTACTACAAAAAAGCTATTAATATTAGGTGTTTAGAGGATTTCATGTCAAAATACCATTAATGTTTTATTGAGTATTATAGTAAATATTTTATGACATTTGCTACAAAATTATCATGAAAAAGAAAAATAACATCAGTTCCCATAACAAAAAAATCATTGCCATTTTTTGTAGGATAGACTACTTGATAACTAATACAAAGTTAAAGACATTGGTTTCTAATAAGTAATCAATTTGAGATGCCAAATATATTTTTTTAAAATTTCTTTTTAGCTTCCTTACTAGAATATTTACTACTAAATTGAATAAATTCAACATTCTAGGAAAAAATATGTTTTTGAGCTAAAAATTTTGAAAAATCATAACTTCAAGTTCAATTGTCTATTTAGGGAAAATTTAATGTTAATTTCATATAAATTTTCGGGATTTATTGTCACAACACGTTCTGATTGTGATTGGAATAAATTCCGTGACTAGTTTTTACAAGTCTTAACACTTTTCATCTCTTATTGTTCAATGTGAGTTTCTAAATTTTTAGAAGGACTTAAAATTTTCTTTTAAATATTTTGTAAAAAAATGGATAGAATTTCCTTTGTTTTTGGATACTTCCCAAAGGCTAGACACCTTATAATACAAAACTTGTGTTATTTCTAGATTTGATAGCATCAAGCATTCACATAGTACAATATAGCTTCAAACTTATGCACATACAACAATTTAAAACCACACAAATCAGTAAATTTCTATCTTTATTGCTGTTTTGAATCCTAACTATCAAATCCTTTAGCAAGACAGTCTTTGATCTCCACAAAAGCATCTAACTCAAATTTATTTATTTCAACCGATAAAACATTGAAAATAAATAGAATGAGTTACAAGAACTCAGTAAGTATACATCTACCACTGCTTGTTAGAGATTTAATTTTATATATTTATGAAGTTACAAAGTAATCATGTTTTAAACTAAATCTAATCACAAACCCATTTCCTTGGATCTATGAATTATATAGCACCAAACCTTAAATCGAGTGTGCACCTGCACGCTAGATTTCATATCTCATATCACATATCATAGTATTCCCAACTATTTGCTAGTATGCTAAATTATTACCATATCACACACTATCCATTTTGGGTAAACATCACAATCACAACTAACCACTCAAGCTCAAACACAAACAAATCATCACAGTCATATTAAGTCTTTGCAATCGTATCAGACAGTGATACCACTCACAAGCATAGTTCAAATATTACATCATTTCATGTAATCATTTATAATAATCGAGTACTTATCCATCTTTTTAATCTTTTGATCATTCTTATATCATTTATTAGGAATTTTCTATTTGGCTTTCAGAACAATTATGTCTTTCACATCTGTTTGTCAAGAATTTCTGATTTGACTTTTAGATTGATCTTACATCCTTTATAACAACAATTTGTCAATCACAATTTGTCACTTAATAGAAACATCTCTATCATGCTTTCATTGCACACTCTGATTAACTTACAATTATATCACAAAACTGGATTTACACATGAACATATATATAAGAAATTTGTACTATCAAAAAGGAGAACATAATTCACAACATTTAACTATCTATCATTAAGATTAATTTGTCACGAATATATACTTACCTATTAATGTTGATCCGCCTTGGAGGTTTTGAAGTATCCATAATTATCTTTTCACCTTTTTCTCCTAATATCACCATTTACAAAGATAGATTATAAATATATCAAATTTACTTATTTTCTTCTCAAATTACCTTCTTGCATCTAGGATTTTATCAAAATATTTTAATCTCCTATAATGCATCTTATCATCTTTTCTTAGGTTAATCAATAGAAAATCTAGAATATGACAATGTGGAGATTTTCAATTCAAGCCATTTAAACAAAATATTAGATTTTCATGATATGAATATACTTTAAATATAATAGTCCAAAGCTCTTGAGCATAAAATCCTCGTTTTATTTATACTACACCAAATATCCAAAATAAGGTGACAAAATGAAGGTTTTCTAAATTAGGTTCAATCCTTACAATATTGAAAAGTGACATTTCAAGAATACTCCAATCATATTAATTAGTAAATTAACATCATCAAATGTTAGAAAATGCCTAAAATTAGATGATAACTATGCTACACTTTTGAGCTTCTAGTTTCAAAAATATCTAACAAGAAATCCATAAAAAAACATCTTGAGCATTAGAAACATTATCCCACTCTACAATAAACCATATAATAACAATCCATGAAAACTATAATTTTCTATTTACTTATACACTTATAATTAAATATAGGTAACCATATAGAGAGGAACTATAAAATAAATATCAATAGAATATTATTATAACCTTGGGGAAATCTCTTCATCTAAACAACCTTTAAGACATCCATTTTCTTTAATTTTTCATTTTCTATGAATCATATATATATATATATATATATTACACACTATTGGATTTTCTGGATCAATTTCAATTCATTTGAAATTATAAAGTGTAATATCTTAAAAATATCACAAACATGATAATTTATCATTCTAAAGCATAAATGATCATTTTTCCTATACCATCATCATTTTCTCAAAAATACACAAAATTAAGTTTTTCTTAGAGTAAGCATCTAATCATTATAAATATTAAAACTTCATGATATAGATTCGCTCATCTACCTTTAAAGTGCTTGGCCACAGCTTGCCGACATAAAAAACTTGCTAGATCGCCGGCAAAAGAAGGAGCTTTCTAATATGCTATTATACAGAGTCATGCAACTTCATGGATGTGCTGCTTCCATGGCCAATCAATGACCAGTTGGTTGATGAATGAAGGAGCTCACGTTGGAGATTAACCATGATGGACAAATGATGATAACATGAACGGTAGCTGGCCAAGCTGGGCACTTGGCACTTTAGAGAAACTAAGTGGTGAAATCACAACCTCTTGCTATCCACAACGAGGATCGGTTTGAGTCAAAGAAGCACTGTTCGATGGTGGTACCACGATAGAAAGAAATAGACGGAGATGGGGTGCCAGAAAAGAAAGAAGAGAAAAGGAGAAGAGAGAGAAAATGGTGGTGAAGTAGTAGGGGAGAGAGATGGCTGACGAGATTAAGTTAATGGAGAGAGAGAGAAGGCACGAAAATAAATATAAAAAGGGAGGGGAAACTAGTCAACATAATAAAGGAAAGAAAATAATAATATTCAGACGGGGAATTTTATGGTACTCATGTGGTACTAAACCCATGCTGATGTGGCAGCACTGGGAGCCATTGAATGACATGACCATAATTTCATCTAATGGCTTCTAATGCTGTCACATTAGCATAAGTTTGGTATCACATGGGTACCATAACATCCACCTATTCAAACATATTTAAGAGGGAGAGAGAGAGGGTGCAATTGGAAATAATAGAATAAGGGAGGAGCTAAGCTGCAAGTTTTGTTTCTATGCATTGCGGTGTATCATAACTCAAACCCCCTTTTAATCTCAACCATTCGTTCTTATTACAGAAAATCCCGGCCATTAATTTATTGTAGTAACTTGTTTTTTATAAAAATGATTTTATTTAAAATTTCAACTCCATTATTGCTTATTTTCTTTCAACATATGTATATACATATATATTTGTAATAATTTAATATATATTTAAAATCCAAAAATAATTATTTTAAATATCCACAATTTCCAAAAATAATTTATTTATGACAAATAATTTGTTTCATATATCTTTACACCAAAGCTCATTAAAATTATTCTTAATTTATGAGAATTTATTTTTAATGAATATTTTAATTTAATCTTAAATCAAGAATGGCTATATAAAAATTAGAAATAAATATAAATATATTTCAAATATTTTCATCAATATCATTTTTAATATTCTAGAATCTTTAATACAAAAAATCATTTAAATGTCAAATATTAACTAAATAAATAAATAATTATCCATAAGCATCAACAATTATAAAACTTTAAATTTTAAATTGAGATATTACATCTATCCATCTATGCAAAAGCCTAAAAAGTTCTACCCATCCCAAAATTGCAAAAAAAAAAAAAGAAAGAAAAAAATGGCCCTCTCCATGAACTTTTTTTTTTCATTTTTTTCATCTTTTATCATTGTTCAACTACCTTGGTTTCAACTGTAACTTTTTATCAAATTCATAATAAGTATATAACATTCAAATACAATCTCAAAAATTCTACAAGTGAAACACAAATAAAAATCTCTAAAAAAGCCTACTCAAAAAATAAAAAAATGAAAAAGATGTAGATTTCAGAGAAATAGAAAAAAAAGGCATCTTTTATGTTTTGAAGCAGTGTGACATTTCCTTCGTGATTAATATTAGCTCAAGGAGTATTGGTTGTTTACTAATGTGTGGTGGAGGATGGAAGAACATATAGAGTTTTGTAGATGGAATTAGATAAAGATAGAGATTGAGCTTAAGAATAAATGAGAAAGAAAGTAAAAATGATAATAAGGAAAATAATAAGATGTGCTTTATTTATAATACAAAAATATAATTTTGTTAAGGTTCTTACCAAACTTCAATACCTTTAGAAATCAGTTATTTCTAAAATTAACATTTGAAGTTTCCTTATTTTTTTAGCAACCTTTAAATGCAATACATTTTAATATTGGTTATATAAAAATTGACATCTTATATTTCTTAATAATTTAAAAAAGTCATCACATCCAAATAGATGTCAATTAATTCTAAAACTATTATCTTAAGTTTCTTCTTTTTTTTACTAATATTTAAATGCCATACATTATGATGTTGATTTAGTAAAAAATCAGTGTCTTAATTTTTCTCATTCTCCTTGTAACCTTTAAACACCTTGCATTATGATGTTAATTAAGCTCCTATGAAGTTCAACTTGAATACAAGTAAATTCCCCTTGAGTTTCATCACTTAAAGAATATTGTACCAAGAGATGTCACACTTTTGGAAATTTTAGAGACACTTGACACTAAAATACAATAAATAAGTGTTTAAAATCTAAAATTTAGCTCATAATAATCTCAAGAGTATTATGCAATGAAGAGATAAAAGAGGAAATTTGAATCTAGTTGGTTCAAGGGATTTGAATCTTTGGAAAGCAAATAGATGAGAAAAATGTGTCAATGTAATAGAGAAAGCTCTAAATGTGTGCTTAAAATCAAGTTTAGGCCTTTAAATATAGTTTGGTACCCAAGCCATCAAAATTATATTAGCACAAAATGAAGCACTTTGCAACAACTTTTCCAAAAGTCGAATGAAACAAGTGTTCATTTAATAACACAATTAACATCTTAAATGGGGTTAAGGTTGACATAGACATCCATAAAAATCAATGGACAACATTTTGATATGTGAATAAGGGAGTTAGGTTATTATTACTTAAAAGAATGCAAAAGATTTTGTAAACCTACCTTCCTATAAATCTTAATTACAAACTTGCCATTCGTTTAAATAAAATAAAATATTTAATTATTTATTATGTTATAATTAATTCACTAATAAAAGATTTTCACAACTAAACATTAATAAAGCATATGAATTATTTTATTATATCTTGTTATAACTTTTTATAAAGTATGGTGATTTATTAGTTGACTTAAGGCTATTTCCTTACTAATATAATCCACAAAATGTAATAAATTATTTAATTAAGCTATTATTATTAATTAGGAAATAATTTGTTTTGGTATATATTTTTTTATTTATTACTTTTTTATTTCTTTTTATCAATTAGTGTAGATAATAGAGGCAAAATTAAAAAAAACCAAAATAGATTTTTAACCTTGTAAGTAGACAAATGAAAAAGGAGAGAAAAATTCTTCAAACATGATTAAAGAAAGTGACACATTCTTTGTTTTATTTATACACAATTGATCCTTTATTAAGAGTACAGATAATACTTTATGACTAATTAACATATTCAACCCTAAAAGAAAGTGGCACCTCTAATTTATAAATAACATTATCTAAATTATGAAATTATCATTTGTTAAACTAACTAAATTTTTAATCAATTATTCTAAGCTATTCTATTTTATAAATAAAGTTGAATAGAAGAAAGTTAATTGGTAGAGACACTTGATTTTGATGAATTGCTTGAGAGAAAACTGACTCTCAGCATGTTTATTTATATTCATAACTATACAAATCAAATCCCTTGATTTTAGGGATTAAGAATCAACAATAATGAAATTATCCTAATATAAGATATGTACAACTAATCATATCAGGATATACATGGAAAGAACTAAATAAGAAAAATAATCTCAACACTCCCCCTCAAGCTGGAGCATATATGTTATGTGCTTCGAGCTTGTCACAAATATATGATATTCTTAGACCCTGTAGTGACTTTGTAAGCATGTCTGCTAACTGATCATTAGAATTTACAAATGATGTAACAACTTCTCTAGATAGGACCTTTTCTCGGATGAAATGACAATTAATTTCTATATGTTTAGTTCGTTCATGAAAAACTAGATTAGAGGCGATATGTAAAGCTGCCTGATTATCATAAATAAGACTCATAGGTCCTACTTCACAGAATCTTAACTTAGAAAGAAGTTGTTTTAACCATATGAGCTCGCATGTAGTGAGGGCCATAGCTCAGTATTCTGCTTCTGCACTTGATCTAGCAACAACATTTTGCTTCTTGCTCTTCCAAATGATGAGATTCCCTCTAATGAGGATATAATAACCTGAAGTTGATCGTCTATCACTTAGATAGCCAGCCCATTCTGGATCTGTATATGCAATAATATCAGTGTGACCTCTATTCTCATAGATCAAACCTCTTCCAAGAGAACTTTTAATGTACCTCAAGATTCGGACCACTGCATCCCAATGATTATCACAAGGGGAATTAAGAAATTAGCTCACAACACTTACAGCAAATGAAATGTCAGGTCTGGTTACAGTAAGATAATTTAACTTCCCTACTAATCTCTGATATCTTCCTGGATCTGAATAAGGCTTTCCCTGATTTGGCATAAGTTTGATGTTAAGATCCATAGGATTATCAATTAGTTTGCAATCTAGCATTCTTGTCTCTTCCAAAATATCAAAAGCATACTTCCTCTAAGATATAGTGACACCTGTTCTTAATTGGGCTACTTCAATTCTAAGAAAGTATCGCAATTGTCCCAAGTCCTTGGTTCGAAAGTATTGAAACAAGTGCTGTTTGAGATGTTTGATGCCATCATGATCATTTCCTGTAATGAAAATATCACCTACATAGACAACAAGGTAAATACATTGATTAGAGGAAGAATGTTTGTAAAATACAGAATGGTCTGCTTCGCTGCGAATCATACCAAAACTAAGGACTTTACTGAATCTTCTAAACCATGCCCGAGGACTCTGTTTAAGACTATACAAAGCCTTATGCAACTTGTAAATAAAGCCACGTGACTCCCTCTGAGCAATAAACCTAGGAGGTTGCTCCATATAAATTTCCTCTTCTAAGTCACCATGAAGGAATGTATTTTTAATATCTAACTGATGGAGAGGCCAACAGCGTATGGCTGCCATAGATAAGAATAAACGAACAGAGGTTATTTTTGCCATAGGAGAGAAGGTATCACCATGGTCAAGCCTAAATATTTGAGTGTAACCCTTGGCTACTAAGCGAGCTTTCAACCGATTAACTTGACCATCTGGGCCCACTTTGATGGTAAACACCTATCGATAACTAATGATAGATTTCCCAGGAGGAGATGGAACAATGGTCCAAGTATGATTTGATTCCAAAGCTGCCATTTCATCAATCATAGCCTATCGCCATCCTGGATGAAAGAGTGCTTCCTGGATAGTTTTTGGAATAGAAACAGAGGAAATAGCATATACAAAAGCACAATAGGAAGGAAAAAGACAATGATAACTTAATAAATTATAGATGGGACAAGGATTATGAGTAGAACGTGTACCTTTGTGAAGAGCTATAGGTAAGTCATCAGAAGGTGCAGGTGGATCTGGAGAAGGTAGATCAATTGGGATAGAAGCTAAATCACCGATTTCATCAATGGTAACTTCTTCTAATATTGCTGGACGCGAACGACGTTGATAAGTGATAAGAGAACGAGGAGAAGAAGACACTGAAGAATTAATAACAAGTGGAATGGGTGGCATAGGTAATACTTAGGAAACAGAATTTAGTGATACTAATGAAGTAAAATAGGGAGTATCCTAAAAAAAAGTGATGTTAGCAGACATGTAAAATTGATGAGTAGAAGGAGAATAGCATCTATATCCATTCTGTGTCTGAGAGTAACCTAGGAAAATGCATTTAATGGCATGAGCAGGCATTTATCAAGACCTAGTGCAAGATTATGCACAAAACAAGTGGAACCAAAAACACGTGGGGGAACTTTGAAGAGTTAGTCCCTAGGAAATAAAAGAGAATAAGGGACTTTATTATTTAGAACAGAGGATGGCATTTAGTTTTTTAAGAAACCAGCAATGAGTACAGCATCACCCTAAAATTTCAAAGGTGCATTAGCATGCAATAAAAGAGTATGAGCAGTTTCAATGATATGACGATGTTTCCTTTCAGCAATACCATTTTATTGAGGTGTATGTGGGCAAGTAGATTGATGTATTATGCCATGAGAAGTCATAAAGTGATTAAATGAAGCAAAAAAGTATTCTTTTGCATTATCACTATGTAAAATGCGAATAAAATGCCCAAATTGGGTTTGAATTTCATTGTAAAAATTTTGGAAAATAATAAATAACTCTAAACATTCTTTCATTAAAAAAATCCAAGTATATTTTGAGAAGTCATCAATAAAAGTAAAAAAGTATCTATACCTTAAGATAAAACTAATTCAACTCGGACCCCAAACATCTGAATGGACAAGATCAAAAGGAGAATTCGCATGACAGTTAACTGTGCTCGGAAAGAAAGCTCGAACTTGCTTACCAAGCTGACATGACTCATATTCCAAAGATTGCAAATGGGAAAGATGAGGGACCATTTTCTTCAATTTATTGAGACTTGGATGATCTAAATGACAATGCAGAAGATTTGGTGACTCTGAAGTGGTGCAAGCAGTAAAAGATGGAGGCTGGAGATAATATAAACCATGTGATTCAAATCCTGTACCAATCGTCTGTCCTATACTCCGGTCCTGTATAAAGAAAGAATTAGAATTAAATGTTATGGAACAATTAAGATTACGAGTGAGTTGGCTAACAGAGACCAAATTAAAAGGACAACTAGGTATAAAAAGTATAGAATTTAAAGATAATGAAGGAAGAAGTGTGGCTTGACCAGTACCAATGACTTTAGCTTTGGAACCATCAACCAAAGTGATATGGTGTGGTGTTTTAGGTTGTGATAAGTTTGAGAAAAGAGAAGGATTACCAGCTATGTGATCAAAAGCATCAGAGTCTAAAATTCAGGATCTAACAAATGAGAATTGAGAGAAATATATCGTGGAATCACTATTAAGAGCTACAGAAGCTGCCTTGAGCTACAAATACTCCTTGTATTCAGTATTTGACAAAATATTCTGATTGTCACTTCGAGGTTCAATTTGGTTTTTAGACGCTAAAGACTAAGCCTATGTCACATTGGTTGGTTTCTCAGGAAATCCATGTAAGGAATGACATTTATCTTGAGCGTGACCCATACATTTGCAATAAGAACATTGTGGGCGATTATTAGAGCCATGACCTCCTCTTCCACCACCTTGACGACGTCCTCGACCTCCACGACCTACTAGATTAGAAAGAAATGTTGAAGATTTTGAACTTGATTGAGAACCAGAATCAATCAAGGTTTCTGGAGAAGGAACACAAAGTAGTCGATGAATAAGATTTTCTGTACTAGGGACAGTAGAACTTGTCAAAATTTGATTCCAGACAGATTCAAGATCCTTATGTAAGCCATGAAGAACAAACACCATACACATGTTGTCAATCTTAGTCAGCACCTTTTGAAGATTGTCATCTATTAAGATTAACTTAACCTTATCAATGGTGGATTGTGCTTTATTCAAATATGATGGACGATCATGATCTGACATCTGAAGAGTAGCTAAATTATGCACTACATCATAAAGTTGCTGGATATCATTTGAATAGACACTCCGAGCCTTTTTCAATATGTCATAGCATGTTTTATAAGTATGAAAATGGACCAATAATTTTGAATCAATGGACTGCTATAAGAGAGAAACTAGCTGGTAATCAGCCTTCTTCCATTGATCTCGTTCAATGGCATCAACGTCTTCAGCCCTTTTAGTTAAGTGATTTGAGAGACCTTGTCCCCAAAACCATATTTCTACAGTAGCTTGCCAATCCATATAATTCTTGCCATTGAGTTTCTCTAATGTTATGGATGGATTACCAGAGAAGACAAAGGAAATGGGAGTTTTATTTGTAGAAGAAGAACCAACAGAAGCCATAAAAGATGAAGCAAGGTGAATAACTTGGACTACTGACCCGTGAGATAGACAAAGGAGGTGCTGACGAGATGAATGGTGGTGATCAGAAGGTAAATCGTGACCGAGAAGGTGGCGCGTGGTCTTCACGTGTCGACGGACTCCTCTGCTTTTGAATGCATGTGGTTGGGCAGAATTGAACGGCAATCGGTGGGTTGGCCGGTCAGATGATGAGATGTCGGCCGGTCAGATGATAGGACTTTTGGATAGAGACGACATTTTTCCTCTATTCTAACATCTGACCTCTGACCTCTCTTCTTTTTTCTTTTTATTATCAGGCCCACTGGATGTGAGCTCTAATACCAACTTGATTTTGATGAATTGCTTGAGAGAAAACTGACTCTCAGCATGTTTATTTATATTCATAACTATACAAATCAAATCCTTTGATTTTAGGGATTAAGAATCAATAATAATGAAATTATCCTAATATAAGATATGTATAGCTAATCATATCAGGATTTACATGGAAAAAACTAAATAAGGAAAATAATCTCAATAGAGACTTAGTAAGTGACATGAAGGTAAAACCAAGAAAGGTTTGCAAATTTGAACACCTTTAATTTTTTTGCTATTATAGAACCTATTGGCATCTAAATGCTCTAGGTGACTACATTTAGAATTCCATGGATATGAAATAGAAATCCTTTTATTATTAGTGTATCTTAAATCATTCCTTCAAATACAAAGATAAAGGAAATAGACCAAAATATGATAGTTTTAATAGAAACCCACCTAATTTTAATGCTAAGAAATAAAACTAAAGATTCAGAAAGTCACTTGATGAAGCAAATAGAGCCAATAAGGGGAAAACAAAACTAAATTTTGTAGGCACAAAAATGAAAAGATAAAACTTTTGGCTGAAATCCATTTAAAATTTGAAGTTCATAAATAGTAAAAGAAAATTGCAAAAGCCATTTACTCACATTTCTTCTTCTTCTAAATAAGTTTTTCTTTGATGCACCTTGAGTTTGTCTAGAAAGAAGACTAAGCTTGAATCAATAATTAGAATGATAAATTACATGAAAGAAGAAAAATCAAACAAAACGACAAATGAATATGGTAATTAAATACAAAGGTGATAAAAAATTAGAGAAGAACATAGATTCATAAAATCAAATGCATCATAAAAAATTAATAACAAATTTAAATAAATAAAAGAACTAAGCAGATAACATGCAAATCAATGTCAAATCTACTTCACACTTACAAGCTTCAATGGAGGTAGCTAGGCACACAATCTTGTCATAGCAAGTATCAAGGGAGGGTTTTAGAATCAGAGGAGGTTCAATGTGAGATTGTGCTAATAAAAGGTGGTAATTTTAATAAGAATTGGACTAGTGTAATAGAGAAAAGGAAAATGTCATATAAAATAAATCTTATAATAGTAAATAGTTGTAGAGAATTTTACATTAACTAATGATTAGAAATTAACAAACCAATATGAAGATCAAAGGAAAATTGAGGGGTCTAAAGTTGAATTCATATGTGTAATTTTGATTAAATAAAAAATAAAAACATTAATGATTTCCTTAACACATTGACTTAGAGCAATAGATTTAGGAAAAGGATTAAGTTAGGGTAAGAAAATAATGTTGGACTTAAAGCTGCATATTTCGGAAAGCATTTATTAGGCAAGAAATTATGGTGAAATCAAAGGGATTGTTCAAGGAGGAATGAATTAGCATATTATGGAGAGTGGCATGCAATGCCTCAAAGAGGATGCATTAGCTTCCTATTTAGTGAGTGTCATTCACATTAACAACAACAAATATTAGATCAAGTAGTGGATTGAAGAGAAATATCACAGTTAATATATAATTAGAATATTAGTAGGAGTGTTTGTGCTATTATTTAATTTATTATAAAGTTATAATTAAATAGAATTTAGATATTATATATAATTATTATGTTCTAGTTGTGAAAATAAAATAATTTTTTAATAATTTTAATAATATTAATTAATAAATATCTTTTTAAATTTAATAATAAATATATATTATTTATTTAAGTGAAAACTCATAAAACAACAATTCAAATAATTAGTCATGTTAGTTAAATTAAGTTAGAGAATAAAATAACTATCAAAGTAATGTTTAGGGTATCAATTCATGGTCTAGTTTTAGATGTTATGGGTTTTACTTTATAAGATGTTAATATTTATTTATTATTATTTATATTTTTTATATTAATATAAAATCAAAAGATACAAAAAATATTTTACTGTATGGCACCATATGGCATGATGTCACATGCTCACAATTGTGACAAGCTCGACAAGCAAATGTGCTTGATTTTAAATGAAATCTATTGCAAAAATCAAAGTTGCTGTAGATGTTATATGGAAAAAATTTGGGGTAAATCCAAATTGTGTAAAACTTATTGTGATTTTCTTATGTTTAGGAGCATTTTAGTAACTTTGGTATGGTTCAAGAATCTAGAAAGGTTTAAAAAGCTTGTATTTTTTATCCTTATATTTTTATTTTCATTTTAGTTTATTGTGGTGCCAATTTGGCATCTAGACATGCTAAAAAATTTTATGACAACTTAAACAAAATTTATATTTACTTGTGCTGAATGGACTTTAATTCAAAATACTCTTTAAAAAGTTGAATGTTAGGAGGCTTGGCAAGTTGCTTTAGCACTAAACTGGGGACTTAGATTTATTGGCTTATGACCATCTCTTACATGCTTAAAACTATAGAATAAGTCATATATCAAGCAAATGAAGTATCTTTCTTCCTATTCAAATTTGTCCCATTTTAACCTATTGTGCTTAGAGACTTTTTGTGTGGGATGTTCTTGCAACTTGGTATGTGTGAGTGTATCAATGACATTTGATAGTACCATGTGGATTTGTAAGTTTCATTATTTATTCCAAAAGTACTGCATGGTTTTAATGGGAAGGCTTGCATATTTGCCAAAAATGACAAGCATGAATCATATGTTTAGTGTAGAGAGTTACTGGCCCGTGATATTTGGTATTAGAGTTTTATTTGTGCCAAAAGGCTAAGATCATGTAGGCTACAATTGCTTTGGATATGTCTTGTATAATGCTATATGAGGGATGTGCAAAGTGATCATTCTCAAACTCAGAGAAATCATTGCTAAGAACTTGACTAAAGTGTTTAAGAGGTTGGAGTAGCTTAAAAAGCTAGTGTGTGGAAGGATAATTCTTCCAAAAGGATATGGATTAGTGCATTGAGTACAAGCATGTGCACCAAAAGGCTAGTTTTCATTGCATGGCACATTGGTTATGCACTCATTCATAGTAATGGTATTAAGGGATGCAAAATGCCATTCAAATAGATGAATGAATTGATAGCCTATTTAGAAGGAGAAGCCTTGGTCTTGCTAGAAGGCTTAATCATTTTTAAGGGGATCAATGAAGCTAAAGGGTAAAACCTTGGTTGTATAGAAATGCATGGCCACAATTAAAAGGCATAATTATACTTTAGAGAGAGGATTCAAAATTGTGTCAAGGTGAAGTTATATATATAATCGCATAAGGAAATAAGTGAGTTATAATGCTCTGTTACAAGATTTTCTGATGTTATAAGATTTTTCGATATAGTGGGCTAGGTTACATAATTGCTTTGTAAAGTGGTAACAATGACTTAGAAAAGTGGCAGTAAACCAACACTACATAGTCACATTATTGAAAGACTTTGTGTTAATGACTATGAGATTCACATTTGCTTGTGTACAAACAAAGTGGAGCTTAAGATAGAGTGAAGGATGCTCTATGCTCAACCTTTTTTTAGATGTTGAAGTGGGGGAGCCATCAGAGGATATGCTCGAAGAAATTGTTAAAGAATGCATAAAGGAGAGATTATAAGGATCACAGTGCTAGAGAGCATCAACTCTAAGTTAGTTGTTGTACCTAATGAGATGCTAGAAGGTTTTGATTTAGAGAGGACTAAAAGATTCAATCGAGTATAAAAGTGGCATTGTAAAATGTTATGAATTAGTCGAAGCAACACAAGAAGACTTGTGAGCAAGGTTATGGGGCCTATATATAGATCAAGCATAAGTCTTGACTTTTACATCTGTGCAATGCGACATTAGATGTAAGACATTTATTAGTAAGTGATTTTGAGTGCTAAGCATTGCTCACTAGCTAAAAGTTAGCACACACTTTTACTATAGAGGTAGCATCTATACAAATTGTAGCGGTAGTAAGCATATAGCCATAATGGCAATGACTTATCAAATAAGTTATAAAGGTAATAAGTTTAGAAAAGCTAATGGGAAAGCAACATTAAAGACTATTAAGATACTTTGATAGAAGTTTTAAGTGGTAACCTAATGAAAAATTTATAAAGGAAGCATTTGACCATATGGATACTAATGTTGCAAAGTGATAGCCTAAATTTGAGATAGGGAATATTCATAGTGCTCAAAGAGGTGAGCATGAGTGGTTAAGGTAGTGACTTAAACAAGTAGGGTGAAAATTGACATGAAGTTTCAATAGAGTAAGTAAATTTTCATGGATCATGTCAGATTAAGGTGTTCATAAGAATATTAATATTTGAAGTGAAGGATAATGTCACAAATTGGCAGTTATGATGAGTTTGGCAAGCAAATGTACTTAGTTTTAGACAAAATTTGATAAAAAATCAAGCATGTTGTAAAGGTCTTATAATAAAAATTTAGGATTAATCTTACTTGTGTATTTTTTTTATTTTCCCATGATTGAGGGTATTTAATTAATTTTAACATAGTTTGAGAATCTAGAGGGATTAAAAAAATTTGTATTTATGATCCTTACATTTTTATTTTTATTTTGGTATATTATGGTGCCAATTTGACACTTGGACTATAGCGAAAAAGGCTTATGATAACTTGAAAAAAGTATGTCTGCTTATGCTAAGTGGACTTTTGTTCAAAATACCCATTAGGAGGTGGAGTGGTAAGAGACTTAGTAGGGCACCTTAGCATTGAGTTGGGTATTTGCATGTGTTAGGTTGTGGTCATCTCCTATACACTTAAAACTACAGAATAATATATATATATATATATATATATATATATATATATATATATATATATATATATTGATGTATATATATTAAATGAATGAAGTATCTCTCACTTTATTCAAATTTGTTCAATTTTATACCCATTGTGCTCAAAGGCTCCTTATGTAGGGTGATCTTGAGAAATCGCATGTGCGGTTGCATCAATGACATTCAATTATGACTTATGGTTTGTGAGTACCATTATCTATTCCAAGAGTGCTGCATGAGTTTAATGGGAAGGCTAATATGTTCACCAAGAGTAGAAAGTATGTATTGCATGATTTCAATTAGAAAGCTACCAGCCTATGACACATGGACCAATTACCACACAATGCTATGTAGCATGGATGGATAGATGGATGGATTGTCCTTGTAGGTATTGATTAGAAATTTTTAGAAATTAAATTTGAAATATTAAAACTTAAATTAAGTGGAATGATATAGAACAAATGTATAACTAAACTTGTATGTGTAAATATATTGAGAGAGCTATTATATCATTGATAATTTGGCATCTTCATGGCAAATAATTTTTCTCCAACTATGTTGAGCATTGTGATAAATTGGGTAATTAAATTAGTGATGGATATTTATATAATTTAGGATTACAATTTGTAAATTTTTAAAAGTGATAGGGATAAAATTTATTAACCCAAAAAGTTAAAGAAAATAATTTATATTTTTTCCATAAAATATAATTAGTGCATCTTAGTCCTTCTTTAACTATCATATTTTTTTAAAAGAAGAGCTTAACAAATAAAAAATATTAAGTGTTAATTTTTATTTTATCAGCTAAATGTAAGATGCTAAATTAAAAAAAACTTAAATAGGATGCAGAGTAAGAACAAATAAACAAATTTTAAAAGGTTACAATTATCGAAATTGCACACCATAAATACATTCAACGTATGTAAAAGTTTATGAAGATTTAAATTTTTTTATAATAACTCATTTACAACTACTTTAGACTTTTAAAATATTGATCTTTACTTTTACAATTGTTATAATTTATATATATATAGTGAATAGTGGCAAAGCTACATTTGCTCTAGTAAGGCATGTGACTTCATTGATTTTATTAAAATTATATATAAAGTTATGTATATAATTCAAAATGCTCCTAGCAATTGAAACACATTTACCCCTATTGACACTTAGGTTTTGGCTCTGCCACTATTAGTGAAGACTTTCACGCCTAGGTAGTTTATTTAGGTATAAAGTATAGCCAATGATTCCATTCAAGAAGCGGTGAATTATGTTTTAAAATTTTACACATTTTAAAATTCAAAATCAATTTCCTAAAGGATTTTACAAGTACTTTCAATACTTAAAAACACAAGATAAGCATTTAAACTTATAAGCCATCAATATATGGACAAGTAAAGCAATTCAAATAGTACACAATCAAGCAAACTTTAGTAAAATGTCACGACCCGACGTGCTTTAGTCGTGACCGGCGTAAAGATATCCAATCAACATTCTACACTGATAAGATATCCTTACTAGCCCCCAAAGACAACACAATATCGCATATACTTATAAAAATAATATTATGGCGTGCTGAAAGAAAGTAGATAATAAAAAGTTAAAATACCAAAATAATATACATATAATAGCACAAAAATATCTACAAAGATAAGTCCATTATAATACTTTAAATACATTAGACCTAATCATCTGACTCACTAATCCGATTAGGGCCTTTCTCCTCTAGATCTGATTCTGGAGGAGAACTGGAACTAGACGTTCTGGGCCCTAATGGTGTCATGTTACTTTCAGAATCATCATCCGGGGTGACCAGTACTAGTGGAAAGAAAATTTTGAGGACATTTGGCTCCCTGTCCATGGGGCAATAGTTTGTATGATACAAAATATTTATTTCGTTAGGAGTGACCCGGACTTCTACGTGGAACTCTATTCCATACGTCCCAAGGGGTGTCGTGGCATATCCCCTGTAAGTATTACTGCACGTCCACGGATCCATGATCTTTACCTGAAAAGACTGTTTAAAAAAAATATGGAATGAGTATAAATATACTCAATGAGTAATAACCTATTATTGCCCTTTTTCAATTTTCCCATCCAAGGTTACTTTTCTAATTAAAAGTCCAAGTTTAGATATTATGTTATTTGAGAAATGACATTAGTTAGTATGTAATGGCACCTTATATCTTTGGTCCAACCTTATCCCCCGCCACCCTTGGCCCGAGGCCACTAACCTTTTCCCTCCACTACTTACCCCTCCTCTCTTTCCTTGCGAAGGATATTTTCTCCCTCCCACATTTTTGTAAGCAGAATAAACAATTATGGGACGTCACAAGCATCAACCACAATTTTCCTCAAGGAATGTATCAAAATACCAACTATGCCATAAGTGTTTTATGCCTCATTTATCCTTATATGCTCATTATTATATCAAACCCTAAAGGATATTCATGTATACAAATCAAATAATTCATATACACAAATCAAACAATTCATGTTGCACAAAATATTTTGTATGTAGACCCTATCTAGGCAGCATAAGGGCAGGAATTATTTGAAGAATTAAATAAAATTTAATATTTTTAAAATTTTAACCCATACTACATTGCAATCCAAGTGATTCATACAAATTTTTCCAGAATTTTTCTCAACCATTTGATACTCCTAAAAATTTCGCGAACAAGATTGGGCATATTCGGGTTTTGTCATGAACAGCTCCTTTTCACCATTTTATTGAGTGAACAATTCGTCTCTGATTTCCTTGAAAATTTTACAAGATATTTATAACACCTTTATTGGTTTCCATAAATTTTTTCACAATTTTTCATGATCATTTTAAGCCCCAAGAAATTCAAAAACAGAAGCCAATGTGAAAGTGCCCTGTTCCTGAACAGCACTGATGACCTGACTTTGGAAATTCTTCTAAAATACCTAAAAATCCTAAAAATTTTCAGAATTCAACCTCACATCATGAGAGACCTTAGGATATCAAAAAATAAATTTTTTTGATGATAAATCACCTAGGTTCGACGTGAATATTCACCAACCAGAATTTCAACAGCATTCTTCACCCTTCTTGATACCATTTCCAACATAATATTAACAATTTATTTACAACAGCCAAAACCACTTCCATTCTCATTATTCATGATCCAAATACTCACTTTCAACAACATCATCACATGTTCAAAACATGTTGAACTAATTATCACAGCAACCAACACAAATCATGTCCAAGGAATCATATTCATCATGACAATCTAGCATTAGAAATTCATAAAATGTATAACAAGCTATTACTCACCTTAAATCCTTACTTCTTTCTTCCTTTTTTCAACTCCCAATTCTAAGGGAGAGGGAGATGAATTCAAGAAAATAAAAATCAGATTTTAGAGTTAAGAGGAAGAAGAATTTCATAAGAAATTAAGGGTATTAAAATCTACCTATTTAACTTGCTAAGTTTCCCTTGAATCTACTTTGTCTAACTTTCCTTGTTTCTTCTTCTACGTGGTCACGTTTGGCTGGAGAGGAGCAGCAAATTTGCTGCTACTAAGCCTCTTTTATTTTATATAAAAATTGCTTAAAGAAATTTCTAAATAATTCTATAATTTTCATCAATTTCAAAAATTAAATTTCCCTTGGATTTTGGAGGGATTTCGGGGACACATGGAGGGCTTCATGGAACGTCCAAGTAGCTAAGGTTTTAGACCAGCAAATCATGTTTTAGCCAATAAAATGAGACACAAATTAAAAGTTTTCAAATATTACACTTTTGCCTCCAAAATTTTTCATTTTCTTTCATTTTGGTCCTTGGCTTCCCTTGGAAGTTTGAGTTGGTGTTGGATCACGAATTTGGGCCTTAATTTTTCACATTTGCGCCTGAAAAAAACTTGGGCCAACCCAACCTATACAAAAAAAATAAAAAGGCCAAAAAGATAAAAGGGTTTATTACAATTCAGCCCAAAATTACTTATTTTCTTTACATTTTCAGCCTTAGGCTTCTAAATATCTTAAAAATTTTATTTTTACTTTCCATAACCATTTTTGAGCTTTGAAAATTATTTTTGATCATCCATAAAATTTTTTTGAATTAATTTACTATAATTCCGACTCATTGTCTCACTTTTTTTGCTTTATCGGGTACAGAAATTCAATAAATTTCTAAGAAAAATTTTTTTAAAATATATTCTTAGGTTTCTAAGTAAATTTTCACTCATTATAATATCAAATTTTTTTATTATTTTAATTATTATTATTATATATATTTTTTTTTCGTCACTATTGTACGAATTTAGGGTCATTACATAAAATTATATAGAATATATAAAGAGATAGGGTTGAGAAAATCAAATGTAAGCATTTATAATGGTTCATTCATGAAAATCCAATATTCTAAGGATTACATTTACTTCTAAGTCTACTTGATTTGACTTTTACAAACTTCATTGTCCTTTCAAGTTTACTTTGGATACTTGAATAAGCTCCTACAAAATTCAACTTGAATACAAGTAAATTCCCCTTGAGTTTCATCACTTAAAGAATACTCTAACAAGAGATGTTACACTCTTGGCAATTTTAGAGACACCTAACCCTATAATACAAGAAATGAGTGTTTAAAATCTAAAATTTAGCTCATAATAATATGAAGAGTAAATTATGCAATGAAGAGATAAAAGAGGAAATTTGAATCTAGTTGGTTTAAGGGATTTGAATCATTGCAAAGTAAATAGATGAGGAAAGTGTGTCAATGTAATAGAGAAAGCTCTAAATGTGTGTTTAAAATCAAGTTTAGGCCTTTAAATATAGGTTGGTACTTGAGCTATTAAAATTATGTTAGCACAAAATGAAGCACTTTGCAACAAGTTTTCCAAAAGTCCAATGCAAAAAGTGTTCATTTAACACACTTAAGTAAGTCAAAATATTTTGTTATTGACACAATTAACATCTTAAATGGGGTTAAGGCTAACATAGACATCCATAAAGATCAATGGACAACATTTTGACATGTGAATAAGGGAGTTAGGTTATTATTACTTAGAATGCAAAAGATTTTGTAAACTTGCCTTCCTATAAATCCTAATTACAAACTTGCCATTCATTTAAATAAAATAAAAATTTGAATTATTTATTATGTTATAATTAATTCACTCATAAAAGATTCTCATAACTAAACATTAATAAAGCATATGAATTATTTATTATATCTTGTTATAACTTTTTACAAAGTATGGTGACTTATTGGTTGACTTAAGGCTATTTCGTTACTAATATGATCCGCAAAATGCAATTAATTATTTAATAAAGCTATTATTATTAATTAGGAAATAATTTATTATGCTATAGATTTTTTTATTTATTACTTTTTTATTTCTTTTTATCAATTAGTGTAAATAATAGAGGCAAAATTAGAAAAAGATAAAAAATAGATTTTTAATAGTGTAAGTTGACAAATGAAAAACGAGAAAAAAATTCTTCAAACATGATTAAAAGGAAATAAAGGGAATTTATACTATTTTTATTTTAAGTTTATTGTTTATAATATCTAATTATTAAAAATATTTATTTGTAATATAAAAAATATTATTAAAATTTATTATTTATTAATATATTTTATACATATTTTATATTATTTTTTAATATTTTAATTCATCATCATTGCTAGATTCTCATTTATTTTAAAAAAAGTCACATGATTTTCATTTTATTTTATATAGTGGCAAGTTCGTAATTAAAATAAATAGAAATATTAGTTACAAAATAATTTGCATTCATTTAAGTAAAGTAATGATAGTCCAATTAGCTCGTACACATTTCAAAATTTTGTCCATTAATTTTCATAGATGTCTATGGCCAAACAACTAAGCACTTGATTCATTCATTATACTAACTGTTGTCCTTGAAGTGAAGCTAAGGATTGGTCTACCAACTATAGGCTTAGCCTACATGGGGAAGGGTTAATTCAAATGTACTAAAAATGCAAATCCAATAATCTTTTCTCATCAAAACGACAAAGGGAAGTCATCTGATGCGCTTTAGCAATGGTTATAGGTCTTGTTTTATTTCCACCGAATAAATGATAAAAAGGGTTGTATTTATCAGAAAGTTGGATTCTATCATAATGCATGACTACTTAGCAGGGGGATTCACCACAAATACGAGCTTAGATGGAGACAACCCTTCTTTCTTCACTATTTGGCTATTAAGAAGAAAAATGTAACTAAGCATAAAGCTAATCAACTTCAATGTAGGGGAGTAAGTTAATAGGAAAAAAAAAGTAACCCATGACACTGGGGAAGATCGTGTCGCTAATCCATATTCCGCACGACCAAGGAAGAATCAAAAAATAAAAAAAGCGTATTGCTTATATTATAGTAGTAGCTTGTTCGTTTGTAAATTCACTCGGCCGAAGTGGAAGTCTTCACCTATATATATTATGCAAAAATATCAAAGATAATTATGAACAAACATTAGATAAGAAAATTGTTTCTTAGTTATTCTTGAGATGGATGATTTAGAAGAGCTTAATTTTATTTAATGTCGATAAAAATTTGTGAAACAATTTTGTGGACTTCCAAATCTGACATATATATATTTTCTATTCTATTTAAAAAAACAATGATTTGAATTGAATATTGATATTGATAAACTAAATACTTATAAATAAATATTATCAAATCATATAACAGAAAAAATAACATATATTAAAATTAGCAACTTTTTTTGAGAATATATACTATTTTATTTTTTAAAATTAAAAAAATAAGTGATTCAATGTAATTAAATGTATCCATAGATAATTAGGTTGTGATAATAATAGGTTTAACTCAGTAGAATAATAACTTTAAATCATCATCGTTATCATTATAAAACTAATCACAATATTTGAAAATTATCATCCCTAAAACTAGATCTGCTATAAATATTATATTTACGTGATATTCATGAAATTCTCTTGATTTGTCAGTTACATATTATGTATTATTTTGATTAAATTTGACCTAATTTCAAATAGTAGTTAATTAATGAGTGCGAATTTTCTCCTGGTGAAAAATCAAATTCATGTGTTGAATTAAAAAGCAAAATACAAATACAATTCTATCTTAGAGTTAGGGCCTATATATATACAGATGGTTGAAATAATTAATAAATAGTAGTTAATCATAATTGAATATTGGTATAATTGGTATTTGTGTGTGGAGTGAGATAGAGTGTGTGTAAGTGTATTAGTTTTGATAAGTATGAGAGAGTGTCAAGGTTGGTTAGTTATAGACGTGGAGTAGGCAAAAAGAAGAAAGAAAATGGTTGCAACTTTGAGTAGTTAGATAGAACTAGTTATTGAAGAATGAATCTTATTTCAACTTTGTTAGAATGCATACATGAGTGCCTACTTATAGGCTTGTGCACCACTTATGTAAGGTGGTTTTCTAGGCTTTTTTACTATTTAATTTGTTTACAACTTTTAAGAAGATATTTCTAATTTTTTTCTAGTGATAAGGAAAATATTATTTATTCTAGATATGTCAAGAAAAGTGCACTAATTCCAACACTCCTCCTTAGCGAACTTTTCGATAACTCCAAGCAGGCTTCGTAGCATTTCAACCTTAGTCTTGGTAATGCTTTTGTGAAAATGCCTACTAATTACTCTTTTGTATTGCAATATTTAAGCTTCATTATTTTTTTTATAAAATTGCCTCTCTTATAAAGTGATATTTGATTGCAATATATTTTATCCTAATATGGTAGACTGGATTATTGGCAATTACAATAGTAGACTTATTGTCACAAAATATCTTAGTAGGATCTTCATGTTATTGCCCCATGTCTTTAAATATTTTCCTTAGCAACATTGTTTAACTTGTTGTGCCTATTACTGTAACATACTCCACCTATGCTATTAATTATGCCACAATTTCTTGTTTTTTTTGAAGCCTAAGAAAAAACTTTTGATCCAAGTGTAAATCCATACCTTGAGATGTGCTTCATGTCATCAATTGATCCACCAAAATCATTGTCTGCATATCCAAGTAGTCCTATATTATCAATAGGCTTGTATTGTATTCCAAAGTTTTTTATGCCTTGTAGGTACTTAAAGTTTGCATAAATCTTAATAGCAAACTTGTTGCACACATGATATCTAGTCTTGTAGCATTTAGGTATAGGAGGCTTCTAATGAAACTTTTGAATCATGAAGCATCCTTTTTATCCTGCCTGTCTTCTTTTTGTAGCTTTTAATTATTTGCCAATAGAGTAGCGATTTCCTTGTAGTTATGCATTCTGAATTTTTTCAAGAGATTCTCAATATACTTTTTTTAGGATATGAATGTTCCCTCTTCATCTTGCATTATTTTAATACCAAGAAAGTAGTGCATCAATCCTAAGCCAGTTACTTCAAACTTCTTTATTATGTCTTCTTTGAATTTGTTAATTAATTCATTATTTCTTATATAGATGAGATCATCTACATATAGGCAGATTATGAGAGTATTTGAATTGCCTTTAGTCTTGATGTAGAAATTAGGCTCACTCTTACTCTTCCTAAAGCCTTGATCTACAAAGCATTTATCAATTCGGCTGTACTAGGCTCATGGTGCTTGCTGTAGTCTATAAAGAGCCTTTTTCAATTTTAATACTTTATCTTCTTTACCTTTTATCACGAACTTTTGTGGTTGCTCTAAATGGATTTCTTCCTTAAGTACCCCATTTAAGAAGGCTAACTTTACATCTAGTTGATAGATCTTCCATTTCTCTTGAGTGGCTAGAGCAATTAAAATTCTTATAATGTCATGTTAAGCTATTGGAGCAATGTCTCATTGTAGTCAATGTTAGGTACTTGTGAGTAATGTTTCGTAACCAATCTTACCTTATGTTTTTGTTTTGACCCATGAGAGCTAAATTTTATCTTGAATACTCATTTGATGCCCATGATATCCTTGTCTTTTGGTTTTTCAATGAGCTCCCATATGCCATTCTTCTTAATCATTTTGATTTCTTCTTTCATTACTTTTATCCACACATCTTGTTTTACAGCTTCTTCAAAGCTTTCTGGCTCCAAAGTCACATAATTGCACCTTTCATAGATTTCTCTTAATGATTGCATTTTTCTTGGAGGACTTTCTAGTAAAGATGTTTCTTGTACTAGAATTGTTTCTAGAGTAGTTATAGAGTCTGGAGTGATGGTAATGCCTTGACTATTGTCTTCATTATTTGATATGGTTGGTTGATTGATATATTCTTCTTAATTTTTTTTTCTTGTCAATTCCATGTAGCATCTGCATCAAACTTGATGTCACGACTAATGACAAGCTTTTTGGTACTTAAGTTACATATTTTGTAACCTTTAGATTTAGTGATATAACTTAAGAATATTCCTCGTTCAGTCTTTTCATCAAGCTTACTCCTCTTCTGGTCTAGAATGGGCACGTAGCATATACAACAAAAAATTCTTGGATGTTTTGTAGATGACTTTCTTTTGCTCCAAGCCTCTACTGGAGTTTTGTCTTGTATAGCTTTAGTTGGGCACCTGTTTAGTAAGTAAACTGCAATATAAATTGCTTTGGCCTAAAATGTGTTAGGTAATCCTTTTTCCCTTAGCATTAATCTTGCCATTTCCATTATAATTCTATTCTTCCATTTTGAAACTCCATTTTATTCTGGTGCATAACTTACCGTCCATTATTGCTTTACTCTTTTTTCTTTACAAAACTTATAAAAATATTTTGAAGTATATTCATTTCCATGATCACTTCATATTGTCTTAATATGACAACCACTTTGGTTCTCTACTAGTTGCTTGAAGTTCTTGAAAATCTTGAGCATTTCAAAATTTTCTTGCATAAAATACACCCATGTCATTCTAGTGTAGTCATCAATGAAGAGGATGAAGTACCTATTTTGAGTGAGTGATAGAGTCTTCATTGGTTTGCAAATATCTATGTGAATAAGCTTTAATGATTCTTTGGCTCTCCATGATCGTCTAGAAGGAAAAGATTGTTAATGTTGCTTACCAAGCATATAGCCTTCACAAACTCCATTAGTAGCTTTGATGGTAGGAAGATCTCTCATCATATTTTTTTGGAGAAGAATGGTAAAACCAAAATAGTTGAAATGACCAAATCTTTGATGCCATAGCCATGAATCATCAATTTAAGCTTTCATGGCAATGTTATGGTTCTAATGGATAGGAAATTCACGATATTTCCTCATTTTTATTTTGGCTATGACAAGACCATTGTCTTTGGCAATGTTATGGTTCTAGTGGATAGGGAATTCATGGTATTTCCTCATTTTTATTTTGGCTATGATAAGACCATTATCTTTCTTATCATAGATAGTGCATGTATCTCTTTTAAAGTGCAATGCATATCCATGTTGCATCATTTTACCAGCACTAAGTAGATTTTGTGCAAGGCTAAGGATTAATAACACATCATGAATATATCATGTATCTTGAATCGTCTTCATGAAAACAATTCCTTTCCCTTTTACTTTAAGAAATTCATTGTTCTCCAATCTAACTTTTGATTGAAAACTCATGTCCAACTTAAAGAAGATATCTTTGTATGGTGTCATGTGATTGCTGCCATCACTATCTAGGAGCCATGTGTCAAGAGTTTTCACAAATAAGCATTAACTTATTATAAATAAATTTTCATTTTTCTTGCCCTCTTCTACATAGTTGGCTTGATGAGTGTGTTTATTGTGACAATCTTTTTGCATTGTGGCTTGCCTTGGAACTAACTATCTTTTTCTTGATGGCCCTTCTTGCAAATTCCACATGGAGGATATATGGCTTTACTATTGCCTTGCTTTTGGCCTTTTTTATTTTCATTTTTTCTAAAATTTTCTTCTCCATGTGTATTTTGAATAAATTTTCTTTCTTCATTTTTGGAATTTTGAAACTGCACATTTAATTTAGTTTTGAAGGCATTTTCTGCTGATCCTTCATTACACCTATTTAATTTTGTTTCATAGGCCTTAAGTAGACCTACTAATTTAGTCGCGAATCAAGAAAATGAATCTGGTGTTGTTTCTATGGCAATAACTATAGGGTCATATTTCCTTGTGAGAATGATTAGAATTTTATCTACCACTCTCTTATTAGCCTATATAATTTCATTTAATTAATTATTTCTTTTATTCTACCATAGTATTCTTCTATGGTCTCAAATTCCTTCATTTTAAGAATTTTAAATTCTTTTCTCGAGTATTGTAGTTTAATGGTGAGTACTTTTTCACTTCCTTGAAACTCCTCCTCTAAAATATCTTAAGCTTTCTTTGCAGTGTCTGCCTCCATGATTCTTGTAAAGATAGTCTCACTCACAACTTGTTGAAGAATGAATAAAGTTCATGCATCCTTCTATTGATTTTCTTCCAATTTCTTGCACTTTGCTTCAAATAAGATAGTAGTGTCATTTAGGTTGCTATACCCATTTTGAATGATATCTCACAATTTTTGTGAGATAAAATATGCCTTTAGTTTGAGCTTCCAAAAATCTTAGTTTTCACCAATAAAAATTGGCAAAGGGATAGATTAGAAATTAATAGTTGGTGTGGCCATGGGTTAAAGAAAGTTTATAGTGTATGAAGAATAGTTGAAGGAAGAAATTTTTGAATGAGCCTCATGCCCCAAGGTAGAAAGAATTAGCTCTAATACCATTGTTAGCAATTGAATATAAATATAGTTGGTATTTGTGTATGTGGGTGAGATAGAGTGTGTGTAAGTGTGTTAGTTTTTATAAGTATGAGTGTCAAGGTTAGTTGTGGATGTGGAGTAGGCAAAAGGAAGAAAGGAAATGGTCGTAACTTTGAGTAGTTGGATAGAACTAGTTGTTAAAGAATGATTCTTATTTCAACTTGGTTAGAATGCATACATGAATGTCTATCTATATGCTTATGCACCGCATATGTAAGGTGGTTTTCTAGGCTTTTCTACTATTTAATTGATTTACAACTTCCAAGAATATATTTCTAGTTTTTTCAATTTTCAAAAAGATAATTCTAGTTTTTACAACTTTCAAGAAAATATTTCTAATTTTTTCTAATGATAAGGAAAATATCATTTATTCTAGATATGTCTAGAAAAGCCTCTTAGATATGTCTAAGAAAGTGCACTAATTCCAACAGTTTATAAGAAAAACTCGCTTCATATTATTTTAATTTTTTTGTCTTCTATTTCTCCTGTATTGCAAGACAAGAGTCTTGTTGCTTTTGAAGACTATATGGGTAACTTTAAGTCTCGTAACCTCTCAAGATCATCTGGAGAAACAATGAAAAAAATAAGAGATCTTCCGCCATCCCGCTAAAAATACAATCATACTCTTCGTTTGTTACAAGAAAGCTAGCAAGATATGAATCAGCTGTGTTTGAAGCGGGAGGCCACGACTGGTGTCTTATATACTGTCTAAATTTATTTTTTCCATTGAAACGTGGAGGTCTGAATCCATGATTTCCAGCTTACTACTCAAACCCGTCACCATTTTTCCTTCGCCTAATTGCTTATATACTGTTTTAATATATAATATATTGCTTTACATGAACACATTGCAATTTGCAATTGTTTTTGCTTCTTTATATAGATATATATGTGTGTGTGTATGCATGTATATGTATGTATATATTCTCTATTTTTATTAATTATTTACAAATTGCAAACATAGTTTCAAGGTTCTAAATTGTGTTTCAGAGTCTTGCGGTCGCACACCATCCTGCAAGCAACTGTATTTTCTGCTTATAACAGTCATAATTTTCTGCATTTTTTTAAGGATTTTATTGATCACGTTATAAATGTTACGATTTTTACAACCATAATTTAGAATCATATATACACTAATTAATTCCTTTGGCTTCTCTCCCGTTTTCACGAGGCTGGTTTTTTATCCTACTGGAAAGATTAGTTGTAATAGTTATATCTCAATGTACATACAAATAGTGGACACAGAAAAATTGTCTCCAAATTGGGAGGTAAATATTCAATTCAAGCTTTTCATTCATGACCAGATTCGAGACAAGTACTTGGCCATTCAAGGTAAACTCTATTTTGAGTTTCTACAAATAATGTCATTGGACAGTCGAATTTTGTATTTAATCTTATAATGTTTCTTTGTAGATGCCAAAGTTGATGTAAGGGGTTTTTATGCAGTGAAGGCAGAGAGGGGCTTTAAAATTTCCTTCGATGCGTAGATTTAAAAATGCTGCCAATGGATATCTTGTGAATGGTTGTGTTTTTGATGCTGAGATCTCAGTGCTTCAAAGTACATATAAAGGAGAATGTCTTCCTATGATAAAATCACCTCCTGAGAGAGTACACAAAATTGGAAGATACAAAATTTTTCCCAAACAGGGAACGGATTTCAATCTGATATATTCACTGTTGGAGGCACAAAATGGTAGTGTACCCTCTACTTTTTCCTGCTACACAAAAATAATTCCTCTGCACATACTTTCACAAGATTAATGTTTCTAATTCTTTGATCTCACATGATTGCATTACATAGGATGATAGATTAGTATGCGCGAATAACATCTAATTTTAATATATGGTTCTTCTGCTTTTAGGATAGTTACACGACACCAAGGTTCCGTTTTAATAGAAAATATCTCCATTGAGAATAAAGTTATAAAATATAAAAATATAGTTATAAAATATTAAGAAGATAAAAAATGATTCATATATTTAATATTAAATATAAGAAGTTTGGTGGAGAAAAACTTCATTTACTTCAAAGAGGAAGTTGTTTTCCTCCTCTATCATAACTTGTATCAATTCCTTTTTAATCCCAAAGTATAAATGCATATAGTACTCCTAATCTATATACTGAAAAATGCAATTTTCATATATATATATATATATATATATATATATATATATATATATATAAAAGAAGCTAAGTATGAATCCAAAAGGCAGGTTGGAAGAGAAAGAATAGACTTTCTTTCTCTTCGCATAGGACTGACGTTGGAAGTCCATTCTCGTCACATCCCAAATTTAAGCACCTGAGGATTTAAATTATGACCCGCAACATATGTTATCCGCAATATATGATCGCAGCTTTCGCCGGTAATTTAAAAAATCACTGTTGCAGCGGTGACTTACGGTCACAACAGTGTATACTATTACGACTACAAAAATGGCAGTGTACATATTAATAGATTTTCTTCATATAATAAATAAAATAAAAATTTAAAATTTGATATTTTACTTGCAAATAAATTTTATTTAATATAATAAATTACTATGATAAACTAAAAGAATTAATATCAAATTAAATTTCATGGCCACAGAAACCACAAAAGATACATAACCCTTGCTATGCTGCATTATTGTTGGAAATTGAAATGTTTTTTGTTTTCTCTGTTTAATGTATACTTCTAGGGATTAACTATTTATCCAGAAGGTGATTGGGGAAAGGAAACAGCCTTTCTTTCTATCTGCGTCGGAAGGAGATCGGAGGACCTTAATCTATGCTGCATATGCATTGCGCCTCAAGAATCATCTTCAAACAGCTCAGCATGAATTAGAGGTATTGGAGAAATTCTAATTTAGGCTTGGTCTCAAACAAATAGTTTAGTTGACAACTAATAAAATATCTAGTAATTGATAAATTAATTGATAATTGATAACTAATAATTAATAACTTGCAGCTGATAATTGATAATTAATAAGTTAGCTAGTGACTAAATGCTAATCGATAGTTGATAGCTTATAATTAATAACTGATAGTTGATCAGTTAGTTAAAGTGTTTTATAAAATTGATTGTTGAATTAACTGAAATTATAAAATGATATAAAAGGACAAATTGATAGAAATAGATATATAATTAAAATAATTCATATTTATCTAAAAATTAAATTATACTAACATAATTAAGAAGTTTAAAATAAAAATATAATATTTAATTCTTAATCAATAATACTTATAAATTTATATATTTATTTACTTACATAAATTTTTTTTTATTATTTATAATAAAATTATAATTATTTAAAATATAATTAATTATATTTTATGAAAAAATATTTAAATTTATATTATAAAACTCATGGGTTGTAAATTAATAAAAAAAGGATAAATTTGAAAAGAATTTGAAGTGATAGTTGCTTATAAACTATAAGCCATTTTAGATAAATTATTAAATGAGAGCTTATTTTTTTAATAAGTTAGTGTGAGAAGCATATCTAGAAGTTAATTTATAGCTTATAGTTATAAATTAACTTATTGTATGAAATGGAACCTTACTCCCAAAGTTAGGATTTTTTATTCTAGGAGAGAGATGGACAAAAAGTTAAAAATAGAAATCATGTAGGGCCCACATAAATGTGAAGTCTTCTAGTATCACTACAAGAATGTATGTTATTTGGGATAGAATTTCCCACGAATATTGCCACCCCAAATTTTTAGCTTGAGAACTGTGGAAATATCATGGGAAACCACCTTTGCGCATTGTCCGAGACCAAATAGGGAGAGTTTTGATTTTTGCAGGTTTGGGGCGGCTATGGCTGCGTGAAATGTCCATAGGAAAATTACTTTTCACATTCCCCTGTTCCGATGAGACGTAAGGTTGAATTTTTTAGTTTTGGGGTGGATGCAGCTGCCTAAAAAAATTCACAAGAAAATTACCTTTCACACTTCTCAATGCTGATGAGACATAAAGTTGAATTTTTAGGTTTTGCAGTCGCTTGAAAATCCGTGGAAATTTACATTTCAAGATTTGAAAATGCGTGAAGCTGATTTTTGAATTTTGGAGTAGCTCAAATCCGCTGCAACAAGTTTAAAAAGAAATAAAAGACTTTGAAACCACATTTCTCATTCTAAGTTGCATTTCTTCAACTTCTTCTCTGTTCAGCTTCTCCTCTTCTTATTTATTTTTCACCATCTCAAATTTCTTCCATTACCATCCAAGCAACATTTTCATTAGCTTCTATTTCTTACATACAACATATATTCACTTGTTAATAGTAAATTCATATTTTTTTATTTTTCTAATTTTTGTTCGTTAAATTTACTATGTAAATTTGTTAAAACTTCTTATAATTGTTGGAAATAAGTGTTTGATGATATTTTATAGTTATTATAAAAGTTATTGATGATATAGTAGGTAAAGTATAAACCATTTGGTTTATTTTCATTCTTTTAATTTTTTGCTAAATCTTGAATGTGTTTATTTTCATTGTTTAGGCTTTCTCCCTTTTATGAATTATTTTCCATAAATTTGGGTTTTTTTCATTGAAAGATATAATCATTCTTTGTCCTTATCATTGATTGATCTCTATTGTTATTGATTTCTCATGTATAATCTTCTTTATGTATCTTTGATTGTTTAGTCTTAAATGGAGTCAAACACAATATATTGCCTAACAATTTCAAGCTTCAATAGTCTAACGCCTAAAACTTCTATTTGGTGTGTTTTTAGAATTTCAAACTAGGTTTAAAAAAGCCAACTCCACAACAACATATTATATAAGTGGATTAAACTCAAAGTTGAAGTCAAATTGATGGTTCAGCAGTAAAGAAGAGACCAACAACATGGGAGAAAGCATCACCAAGACAAAGATGATGATTTAGAAGAAAATACTTATTATTTTTATTTTAATTACATCATTTTTGTGTAAATACTTAATATCTAAATTTAATAATTATTTTATGTTCAATCCATTATTATCTATATTTGAATGTTATTATAATGAAATATGAATTTAGAGTATTAGACATTTGATTAATTTTATCTAGAAAGATTATTTAATTTTGAATTTAAAAATTTTTTATAACATAAAGAATTTACCACAAACCTCACAAGAGACTAGATTTTTTAATAAATTTTTTTATAGATTTCTTGCAGATTTCCCACAGCCTTCCCACGGATAAATTTTAAAAGTCATAATTTATTTCTAAAAATTTATATTTAAACATAATATAACTGTGGAAAATGCTGTGGGAAACTCCGTGTGAAATTTGTGGGAAAATACCGCCAGAAAATACTATGGGAAATTGTTGTGGCAATGAGTTTCCCACGCCCTCCATTCCCACAGATTTGTTAATTTGTTGCAAATCCATGGGAAAGAACTATATCCGCAGAAAAATCATAGGAAATCTGCAGGAAAACGATGGGAAATCCGTACACTACAATTATAATACATCCTTATTTTCAATGAGAAGAAATCATAATTTTTAATATATTGAAAATTTAAAAGTACAATTTTCAATACATATGGTTTCTACAAAATATGATAAATGAGTAACAAAATTAACAACAGATTTTTTTTTTAAATTATTTCATCCATTCTTTTTTAAGGGTTGTTTAAAGTCAGTGTGCAAGAATTAAGAAAAACAATGAATAACTCTAATTTTAAAAAAGAGGAGTTCTAATTTACAAGTATTTCCTTTATAAAAAAGTCAACTAATAAATAAAATTGTTAAATATTTATTTATATAGTAGCAATAATATTTAAAAGAAAACATCAAATTCAATATTAGGTACTCTAAAATGACACATAAAAATATTTTTTTTCTAAAATGACACTTAAAAAGGAATAGAGTGAATAGTAATTAGGATTAAATATAACTGGAATATAAAAAAATATTTGAAAGGTTTAGCTACTAATAATTGTAAATTAACTGATTCGTAATCTCATTTTCATGCAGCTGACCACTGGTTTGCCCGCAATCAAGGGTGGGGATATCCCTGTTTTATTCCGCTGGACAGCCTCACCAAACCATCAAATAACTATGTTCGAGATGACAGTGTAATACTGGAATGCCAAATCACAAAACTGTCTATGATTGAGGATCTCAAATATTGAACAAAAAATATAATTATCTTTTATGGAAGACTGCTGTGGTTTTTGCGAATTTTTTTTCCTTTTGGTGTTTGAATTTTGGGGGATTTAAATTATGGGTTACTGATTGTCAATATTTTTCCATTATATTGGTACTTTTATGTATATTTCCTTTTTCAGTGTTTTATATTTCTTGTAAATAATTATAATGGTGTGGAATCTGTGCCTCTCCTTGTTAGTTAAAGTATACAAGCACATTTTTCATATTTAATATTAAATAAATTAAGCATTTTATTTTATTTTAATATTTTATAAAATATATTTCTTGTCAAAGTAAATGGAGCTTTAGTTTAAATTTGATTAGCATAGAATTTTTTGTACTATTAGTGAATAGGATAACGTCATATTATTAAAAAAAAGTAGAAATAACTAAGAATATTACCTGCAATGAAAGAGCTAATTTTGACAATTTTTTCAATAAGATAATACACGAGTGGATAATAATGAAATTAAGTTATAATATTTTATAATTTTTTCATAAACCTTTCTTAGTCTTCTCACAATTCTTGAACTCTTCTATGAAGTCTCGATTCTCAACTGGAAATAAGGTTAATTTGATCTAGTTTTGGCAACAAATTAAGGCTTTATATGTCTTTGGAGAAAAGGAGCTTCTAAACACATCCAAGACTCTTCCCTCTATGCTAAAGGCTAGTGAAGCTACAATAGAATTAAGGATATGAAGAACATTGCTTGCAACACATGTTAGAATAGGAAACTTTAATACAGTCCCCTTCCACCATTCCAAGACATTACATGTGTTATCTCCATCCATACATACTTCAACCAATTAGCTCTCAACCTTATTCTTTACTTCAATGTAATCCTTTACTTTTAAATGTGATTTAAATATTGCATTATGAGTTTTATGGGCATGTTTCTAATCTTGATTGCCATGCCTGATGTCTTGTGAAGTTTCATCAACTATACTAGATTCATTCTTTTACCTATAATTTATAGAATTATTGTAGGTCTAACATCACTTCAGAATCATGTTGTAGGCAATCACATCATCATAAATATTATCAAATGACCACTTTATATAGGCAAATTATACTTAGGGTTTAAAATATTAGCAATAAACAATAAGGGATTTTTATTCTCTACATTTCCCTAATATTTATCATACTTCTCCTTTATTTGGATAGTCATCCCATTCAAAACATTATCATCACTTAAAGTGTATTTCATTAATTCACTTTGAATTAGTGCATGTTAAGGAAATACATTGTTTTAAGTTACAAACAAAGAATTAAACAACTCAAGGGTTACATCATAGAAAGTTTTAAGGAAGTTGGCGAAAACCTTGGCATTCTTCCAATCTTCTAAAGAAGGACCTATTGTCTTTTCATCAAAGTAACCCTTATAACTTGATTCATCATCCTCTAAACTTTCAAATGCCTCTTAAAATTTTAAGGTAGATTCTAACATCAAGTAAGTTAAATTCCATTTGGTTGGAACATCAAGATAAACAAGGCTACCACTTTCAATATTGGTCTGTTCAATGCAACACTTAAACTTACCTAATCTAGAATGAGAAGATTTGACAAATTTAACAACATTTCTTATTGCAATAATTGAAGAATGTAATTTCCTTAACCCCTTATTAACAACCAAACTAATAAGGTGAGCATAACAATGAATATGCATATGACTACCATCCAATACCAAACTATTTGAATTCTTAAACATTTTCTAAATATAGGATGTAGTTATATTATTTGAAGATGCATTATCCATAGTCATGATAAAAATATTCTTAATCCCTCATTCATTCAAGCAATCTCTACTTGTTTTCCAAGAGTTTCCCCTCTATGATTAGGAATAAATTAGAAGTTTAAAATCCCTTTTTATAAGTTCCAATTGTTATCCACAATGCATGCTATGAGTGTCAAACAATTCAAAATTTGAAAGATGCCTAATAATCTATTGTAAGACATATCCTAGAATAATTTGATGATAAAAAATTTTCCAACTTGACCTTATAAAAGAATTTTTATTTGTAAGTCTATAGCCAATTAAAAGAGCATGGAGGAGTAGGTAAGGAAAGGCCTATCAAAGAAGTCCAAGTACATGCCCAATGACATTTTTGAGAACCTTACAAACAAGTGGGCTGAAGATACTGATTACTAGAGAAAGTAAAAGGTCAAAAAAAAAAAAAAATACTATTGAAGGGAGCTTGGTGGTTCTTTCCATAACTAACATTTTTCTCTTTGTATTAAAAATGCTTTAATATTTTAATTGATTAAACATCGAGTCTTGAAATTCCAAGTATTCTTGAATCCCCTATATACGAATGTAGTCTAAAAAAATGTTCTTAATCTACAAGTTTTGCTGCTTTTTTCCCCCTTATTAAGGAGAAACCAGATCACTATTCTTTTCCACATTCCACGTATTCTTCGCTAAATATTAAGGATAATTACGAACTAAAATCAATTCAAAAAATTGTTTCTTAGCTATGCTTGAGATGGATAATTGATAAGAGCTTGGTTTCATTAATGTCAAGAAAGATTTCCAAAATAATTTTGTGAACTCTTAGTATGACTTATATATTGCTAGACTATTTTAGAAAATAAAAAAACCATTGATTTCATTTGAGTATTGATAAACTAAATTTGTGTTACTTAATTTGCAGTACGCTATGATATGGGATATGCACATGTATGGGTATGAGACATGTGTCTAACAAGTTTGTATATTAAATTGAGTAGGTAATATGCCCAAAAATACTATTTAATTCATTTTGACTTACATATGTATAATTTTATGTAATCTTCATTTTTTAAAAAAAAGTTAAAGTTGATCTATCATCATAAACATATAAAACATAAAAGAAAAAATTAATAATACAAACAATTTAAAAATAAACTGAGTTCAAGATTTTCATATTAAATTCTAAAACTCATTGGCAAACATCTAAAAATTATTATGTTCATAGACTTTTAATTAAAAAAATTCAAATTTTAAATAATTATATTTGTAATTGTCTTGACAAAATAAGGAAATCATATTCAAATAGGAAAAATTAATTTTTGCGATATACTTTCATTGTTATTTGTTCCTGAATTTTGACATTTTCTTAAAATAAAATGGTTCGTTTATTATAATGTATTGATTCGCAAATGTATCATATTTTGATTTGTGTGAGTCAATTTTTATAGGTAAGGCTTATCTGTGTATTAGATAATTAGATAACACTTAACTAAATACATATAAATAAACATGATCAAATTGCGCATAAAAAAGATCAACAGACACTAAAAGTGGCCCGTTTTCAAGAATATATATTGTTTTAATTTGTTGAAAATTAAAGAAAAATAAATAATTGGGTGTAATTAAAAGTGTCACTAGATTATTAGAATGTGACAACGATAAATTTAACTTAGGATGTACACAAAATAAGGATTGTTTAGGAAGTTAATAATAAAAAGAAGGACGGGGATAGACAAATTGGAGCTCTGATAGCTCCACCCATCTTAACCTTATATACTATTATGTACAAAGAAAAACATAACTATAAAACTAATCACGATTGCTAAAAACTTTTATCCCTAAAAATCAACTAATTAATTACAATATTTTCTATAAACATCATATTTATGAGGATATTTATGAAATTCCTTTTGATTTATCGATCAGATATTATCTTAATTATGATTGAGTTTGACTCTCAATTGTAATAAATTATGGATAGCTTTGTATCGTGAGTTTTATTCCCATGAAAGGTAGGTTGATGGTTGGTTGAAAAGTAAATACAATTCCCCCTAGGTGTTTGGGTCTGTATAAATAAATAGTTGTAATTAAGATTTTACCCATCAGACGGTGAACCAGAGAAGAATAAGAAATCTTGTTGCAAACAAGAGTCCTGTTTTTCAGATGGGTAATTCCAAGTCTCGTAACCTCTCAGGATCATCTGGGGAAACAGTGAGAAGAATAAGAGATCATCCGCCATCCCATTTTGTGCTAAAAATACAATCCTACTCCTCTTTTGTTACAAGAAAGCTAGAAAGATATGAATCTGCAGTGTTTGAAGCTGGAGGCTACAACTGGTGGGTTATTATTGTTTTCTAATTATCAGTCGCTTTCCATGACCATATTGGAATTTGCAGTTGCTTTTGCTTCGTTATATATTGTCCTTTTTTTTCTCTCTATTTTCATTAATTATTCACAAATTGCAAAGATAGTTTTAAGATTTTAAATTTTGTTTCGAAGTATTATGGTTGCAGACCGTTGTGCACGCAACCGTAATGCTGTCTCTAATGGTGATATTTTTTTGCATTTATTTACAAGTTTATTGATCGCCCTATGACTGTAATTATTTCTGCAACCACAATTTAGAATCATATGCACTCATTAATTCCTTTGCCTTCTCTCTGGTTTTCAGGAGGCTGGTTTTTTATCCCAGTGGAAAGCACAATAACAATAATTATATCTCAATGTACATACAAATAGTAGGTACAGCGAATTTGTCGGCAAATTGGGAGGTAAATGTTCAGTTCAAGCTATTCACTCATGACCAGATTCGAGACAGGTACTTGGTCATCGAAGGTAAACCCTATTCTGAGTTTCTGCAAATAATGTCATTGGATAGTCGAATTTTGCAAATTCTAATGTTCAACAACACGTCATGTTTGAGGATGGAAAGTATATGCACTCACTTCTATAATGTTTCCATGCAGATGCTGAAGTTGATGTAAGACGTTTCTATGCAATGAGGACAGAATGGGGTTTTGAAAAATTTCTTTCGATGCGTAGATTTAAAAATGCTGCCAATGGATATCTTGTGAATGATTGTTGTCTTTTTGGTGCTGAGATCTCAGTGCTCCAAAGTACATATAAAGGAGAATGCCTTTCCATGATAAAATCACCTCTTAATGGTACATACACTTGGAAGATACAAAATTTTTCTCAAATAGAGAACGAATATCGATCTGATATATTCACCGTTGGAGGCACAAAATGGTAGTGCATCCTTCTACTCTTTCCTGCTACACGAAAATAATTCCTCTGCACATACTTTCACAAGATTAATGTTTCTAATCCTCTGATCTCACATGATTGCATTAGATATGTCATAGATTAGTATGCATGCATGTCACTCTAATTCTTATACGAGATTCTCTTGTATCGACGATAGTAACACAACAGGAAATCCGACAATAAATAATCTCACTCCAACTCGTTGTAAAATGAGAAACAAGTGCAAAACTTTACTTCAAAATATCTTTGAAGTAAATAAATAAAGTAAATAGTGTTTCTTTATGCTTACATAGGAGTTGGAAGTCCTTTCTCGTCATATCCCCAAATCTATGCTCCTGATAATTTAAATTATGGGCTGTAACACATGTTGTAACTGTAATATTATGATTACGGCTTTCATCGATAAATGACTGCAATATTGTATACTTTAACCATTGCAGTGTTTATATATATGGATTTTTTTTTCATAAAATAAAATTTTAAAACTTTGATATTTATTTGTAAGTAAATTTTATTTAATGTTAAAAAATATTATAATTAATATCAAATGAAATTTTATGGCCACGGAAACCGCAAAAAATGCATAATCCTTTCTATGCTGTATTATTGTTGTAAATTGAAATATTATTTTTTCCCCTCTGTTTAATGTATGCTTCCAGGGAATTAAGTATTTATCCAAAAGGTGATTCGGGGAAAGAAAACAACCTTTCTCTCTATCTGCGTCGGAAGGATGTTGGAGGACCTTCCAAAATCTATGCTGCATATGCACTGCGCCTCAAGAATCATCTTCAAACAGCTCAGCATGAACGTAGAGGTACACGCAAATTCCAGTTTGGCTCTTGATGATAATTCCAAATATTGAAAAAATTCAGGTTTACTCCTAAAATTAGGGTTTTATATCAAAGGGTTCTTGACGATAATTAAGAATAAAATCACGTGTTATAACTGGAATATACGGAAATATTTGAAAGGTTTAGCTGCTAATAATCATAAAGTAACTGATTCGTAATCTCATTTTCATGCAGCTGACCAGTGGCTTGGCCCCAACCAAGGGTGGGGGTATCCCAAATTTATTTCGCTGGACATCCTTGCAAAGCCATCAAACAATTATATTCAAGATGACAGTATAATAGTGGAGTGCCAAATCACAAACTTGTCTAAGATTGAGGATCTCAATTATTGAACAAAAAATATAGATTGTTTTTATGCAAGAATGCTGTGGATTTTTGGGAATTTTTTTTAGGGTGTTTGAATTTAGGGGGATTTAACTTGTGAGTTACTGATTTTCAATATGTTTCCATTATAATTAGTATTCTATTAGTGGGTCTATTATTTTTTGTTACTTTTATGTATATTTCCTTTTTATTTACTGTTTTATATTTCTTGTAAATAATTATAGTGGTGTTGATTCTGTGCCTCTTCTTCTTAGTTTAACTATGCTATAACATACACTCCATCATATTTAATATTAAATAAATTAAATATTTTCTTTTATTTTAATATTTTATAATTATATTTTATTGAAAACATTTCTCATTGAAGTAAATAGAGCCTTACTTTAAATTTGATTAGTGTAGAATTTTTTATTCTATTAGTGAATAGGAAAACATCATTGGACAAACAAAATTTCATTTAAACATGTATGGTTTAAATTTACAATTACACTTACAAACATGTATGTAGTAATTTTAATAAAATAATGTTAAATAATTTATAAGATGATTTTAATGGTTCATTTATTTTCTTGGAAGGCATTTTTTGTTGAAAAGTGTTATTTGCATATATATATATATATGGAGGAGTTACATGTATTAGTGATTAAAAAAATGATATCTAGAATAGAGGAAAGTCATTTTTTTTGTGAAATTAGGGAAGTTGTTTTGTCCCAGACTTTTAATATTTAACATTAAATAAGTAATTTTCCTCTATTTTAGCATTTTATAACTAAATTTTATAGAAAATATTTTCCATCAAAACAAAATAGAGCCTATGCAATTTGATCCTCTAATTTAAAATAATATATTTTGATCTCTCTAAATATTAAATTGATGAATACTCCTCTTATCCCTTTTTAAGTGTCATTTTAGGGAAAAAGTTTTTCCTATTTATTTGTTGTTTGAGAAAATTAAGATTACATTTATTACTTTCTTTCAAATATTTAACAATTTTACTTATTAGTTAACTTTTAGTAGAAGATATTTCAGCAAATTATAATTCATCTCTCCTAAAATTAAGGTTATTTATTTGATACTAAGCCTTAAACAACACCTAAAAAGGATGAAGGGAATAAATTCATTTAACCTCGTATACTTTTAAGAATCACTTCTAGTTTTGTAGAATCTCTTTTGGAAAAGAAAATTAATGCAGGAATGTCATTTCTCCATTGTATACATTTAGCATGATTTTTACCTTTTTATAACCTATAATTATCATCCAAGTTACTTAATTATTTAATTATAATTTAATATAGATTTGTTCCAATATGGTTACTTATTCAATTCTTGTAAAATTTGACTCCAAATGAACCCTAAATTATTTAAGAGTCATTATTTAATGTTATATTTTTAAGATATTCTTGATAAAAAGTAATTACTGCATATCAATTGGAAAAAGTATAAATATTTCTCTATTGTATATTTAGGATTCCATCCTATTGAAATTCATAAAATAATTAAACTTTGAATTATAATTTTTTTAGTAATTATAAAAATGGTTAAATCACTAAATGCATATATGTAAGGATTAGGAATTGAACTCTCAATGTAATGGAAGATATAAACCTTTCAAGAGATATCAAATATTACTTAAGTAAAAAGTTCTCAACATTAAATTAAAAATTTTAAATTTGATCTACTATTCATGTATGTCAGTTTTATGCCATTATTCACTTATTAGGATGAATTATTTTTATTTTATGTAACTTTTAAGGATCTATCCATTTTCAAATGCAAAAGGTAGTTTGCCCTCTTGAAATAATGAAAAACATCCATTTTAATTGACTTTTTTCTCCATTGTTGGTGTATGCCCTGAGAGCCAATCATAGGATGATTGTATAAGCATACATTGTATTATATTTTCATTATTTATATAAGGCACTTTCAGATTATTATTTCTCTGCGTTAAATAAATAGATATAGTAATTTATCCTTAAAGTAATCATTTCTTAAATAATACTTTTAAATGTCCCTAGTCAAGTATCATTGTGAAAGGGATAACAATGATGCATAGAGACTAGTATGTTGGTTGATTGATATGAGATATTAAGTCAACACATAGGTACATATTAGAGAACAATTATACTGGACTGACCCGCCATGAGATTGCTACATGGATCATCTTATGAGTGTCATAAGCAACTCTCATAGTGACAGTGATGCATATGGTCTTTTAACTTGAAGTCACCATGCTTTCCAACATAGTTAATTATATACTTTAACATTGTTTAACATTAACTTTAACAGGTTGACTTGAAGATAGTGATTGGGTATACTACTAATTATGTAGAGGAATATGAGTGATGTAGATGAGTTTTTATCCCTCCTTTTAAAGGAGCGATATCTATGGGCCCCTTGATTGAGTTCGACTATGAAATGCATGGCCATGCTCAAATGAGTCAACATGTGATGTTGATCTCATTTGCTTCTTTTTTTGGTCAACTCATGAATCAAGAAACACAGAGATCGAATTATAAAGGGGATGACACTTTCCATGCCTTGAGTTCAATCTAGATATCTAGGATAAAAGGGGACTTGATTGCGTAGTCACTGAAATGTTATGTTAGATCACTGATATTCTCATTACTTGGGTAGCAATGATGCATTGCTAGATGCCGCTTATTGTTTATGATTCTAAAATATGATTTTAGGATCATTGCCAACGTGTGGAAACTTATTGGGTCACACACAAAGAACGAATCAAAATTGGAATTGGAGCAACATAATTAGAAATTCTAGTTGGACTATAATTTCTAATTAATGAAAGGACCAATTAGATTGGGCCCTTTTTTTAATGTTATATTGCTTAGGGGCCAATTATTAATTAAGTCATAATATTGGACCTAATTAATAATTAACCCATAATACTCACCTCTCATTAGGGTTTTAATGGGTGTCTATATATATATAAGATGCTATTCATGCTTAGATGGATCAATAGATAATCTAGGAGGCATTTTGAGAGAAAAGAAAATAGGAGACCCTAAACACCCTAGTTTGCTAGCACAAACTTGAGAGGAGAGAAATTCCATCCAGCCTATCATTTGGCTAGAAATTTTGAGATTGTTCTGTGTGGATGCCATAGAGGTGCAGCCACATTAAACGTTGCATTGGTGATCTGATCTTCTAGTTTCTATTCCGGTTCGTGATTTGGAGAGTAGATTGGATTGGAAAATGGACAGAAGCAGATTGGATTTGCTATGTAGCGGACAGAAGATTTTTTGCCAAAAGGTATAAACCCCAATCCCTAATCTATGGCATCCTAAATTCACATGGATCCTTGGTGGAAATCGTGCAAAATTTTTATTCCGCTGTGCATGTATGATGTGCGATTTTCTAGCATCCATTTCCTATCATTGTTTGATCAACTTTGAACTCTATTGTAATATTTTATCAAATATATAATAGAAATTTAAAATTTAGATATAACATCAAAAGTTATACAAAAGAAGTACAAATGAAAATCTTTTACAAACCTACTCAAAAAATTGTCAAAAATGAAATAGGCAAGGATTTGATAAATAGAAGCAAGAAAGATAAGTCTTATATTTTAAGCCATTAGCCTAGAGCAAGGTATTTGCTTTATGTTCAATATTAGTAATTAAAGGAGAGTAAGTGGGATCAAATAAGAATTGCTTTATTTATAGCATAAAAGTATCACCACTCCCATGAATTTAAACATTGGTTATTTTAGGAATTGAGGTCTAAAGTCTTCCACAAAGAAAAGATGATGATATTCTAAAAACAAATAAACATATAAAGTTTCCTTATATCTAAAATTAATATTTTAGGAATTGATTTTTAAAGTTTGTGAAAAGAAAATGTGATAGTATTTTAAAAAATTAATATCTAAAATTTCTTCATATGTTGAAAGATAACACCGCTCTTATTACTTTTAGTGTCAATTATTTTAGGAATTCATGCCTAAAGTCTTCTCATCTTTTAAAAAAAGACACCTCTTCCATGATTTTAGATGATGATTAATTTGGGAATCAATGTGTAAAGTCTTGCAAAAAGAAAAGACTATGTTTTTTTTTTAAAAAAAAAACTACAAGAAAACTTGCTTTTAATGACAGAAATTAATGATGGATTTTTAAAGATATATTTAATGACAGAAAAGGCTGTCAATGATTGGAAACCCATGAGTTAAAAATATATTTTGAACTTAGTGATGAGATTAATGATAGGTGTTGAAATAGTTATTAGTATCTCCATCACTAAATTATAAAATTTGTAGAATTATCCATCTTGTAATTGCATTTGTCTTAAAGTCCATAAGTAAACTTTATTGATAGAATTAGTGATGGAATAATAAATTATTAATTTTGAATTAATGATAGACATAGCAACAAACACATATATGAAAATCTAAAAATTTATTTGATAGTATAATGAATTTTTTTGCCATTAACAATAAGCACATTGTTTTATTTAAAGGTATTCTATCACTAATTTTGTCTCTAAATTGGACTTTATACTAGCTTGTGATGCTAGACTTCCCACTTTCACCTTTTCTTCTTCTTCTCTAATACGCCATTACTCTTTGTTGCCATTTCTATTCTCTTTCTTTTTGTGAACATTTTTGCCATTGTCACTGCTTACTTTACCCACCATAGCATATAGTTCTGCTTTCTATTCATTCTAGTTGGTGAAGTTTTTATTTGGTTTGATTTTTTTTTTTTGTCTTCATTTTGATGAAAATTAAGGATTTGATCCATGAATATCAAAATAGTCAAAATTTTGTAGATTTAACACAATATCTTCATGATTTGGATAACTCATTGCATTTTATGTATGGCTTTCATATTCTACATTTTATGTATAAATTCTTAGGAAAAAACACACACAGATTCTTCTTATTCCTCAAAATTCTTCTTGCCCCGTTTCTTTGAAAATTTTAAACCCACAGTGAGCTCAACTAAATCCTTAGTTTTTGTATTTTACAGCTCCATGAGTGGCTTTCATCTTCTCAGTAGATGTTACAGTCTTGAAGAGCTTACATTTCAAGGTTAAGATTTCTAACAATTATATATTTTGGATTGTGGATGTAGAAGAGTTATATATAAATATTGTGTTAAAAATGATACTGTACATTGTGTGATTTAGCGATGCACAATTCATAAGCAGTTAACCTAACGGGAAGCAGCTTTCACATTTTAAGACAGTCACAACCCTTATTAAATTAAATTTAGCAACTTTAGAAGCCTATTTTTTGACATACCTTTTAAAATTTTAGATCAGGAGTAATATTTAATGAAATCCAACTCAGTCTAACTAGGAATTTCTTTTGTACCATAAATAAATAAATTATATAAATTAAATTTGTGATAAAAAAGTTTTAATAGCTAAGCACCAAATATACTATTTTGAATATTATAGATTTAGACCTTATTGATTAAGTATGGAGCGCTGATTATTTGAAATTTTAGTCATTCAATTATTGTCGCATATTAGTGGTTTCTTGTGTTGTAGTCAATAGGTCATTTGAAATTTCCCCTCAAATTTTATGTTGTCAATAATAACTAAGCAATACTATCTTTTTTTTTTATTTAATTTAAGAATAAACAACCATCTTCATCCCTCACTATTTTATTTGTTTCAATTTAATCCCTCGATATTGAAATGAAGTCGTTTAATTTTCTTTTCTTTTCAAATTCTATGAAATTTTGAAATACTTCATCCAAATACAACATTAGGAATTTATAAATTTATAATGCCAAATTATGAGTTTACTTATTCTTAATATCCGAAATATAAGCTTATAATTGTTTACATTTGCACACCCACCCCAATACAAGCCGGTTGATTTATATCAAAAGATCAAAATTTTAGGAAAAGCTTATTTTTTAAATGATCTCCAACCTTACTCTTAAAATTTTGAACCTTATTATTCATAAGCCTATTATTCGATTGCTCACTGTGAAGTTGTTAATATCTAACATTCAATGACTGACCAAATGCTAATTTATTGTCTAGTATTGTCTTTTTGTTACATGTTGTGAAAATGGGTGTGCTGTCATTTCTTTGTTGTGGCTCTTGGCTAATGTTAACACAATAGGGTACACTTTGTTGAATTTTTAGTAGAATTAAAAAAAATATTTTTATGATAATTTGAGTAAAAATGCTCTTTCTATTTCCTAAAAAGATTTTAAATGATAATTTTTGAATGCAAAGTTTTAATTTTAGTAAAAGTATGTGAAATTGAAAGTTCAAGTACAGTGTTAGGCTTGTGGAAAGTTACTTTCTATGTTATTGCCAAATCTAAATCTTATGTGATATCTAATTTTGTAAAGTATTATGTTGACTAGTTCATGTAGATTTGGTAAATTTACTCTTAACAGGGGTGGTAGCCTCATTGCCAAAGGCTATGGTTTAGGCTTATTGACTCTAGATTCCTTCATTACACTTAACTTGTACCTACTCACATGTATGCCTAATCTATAGACATCCCTACAATTACTTGCGCAAAAGTCCTAGGCTTCCTTATATCTAACTAATTAGCATATCCTTGTTAATGCTTATCTTATGTATCCTACCTAGTAGGCTATATAGCACCTAGCTCCGAGATAACCTTTGGCTTATCCCTATGGTAAGGACCTAACTAACAACTGAATTTAGGTGCATTTAAAGATTCATTTGTAAGTATTTTGCACATTTAAGTATTTACATGTAATAAATAATTGTATTCATTTTTATTGATTTGTATGAATGTTTGTAATAAATGTCCTTGGTATATTTGGTTGCATTTTGATTCCTACATCCATCTATAGTCCCATGAGAAAAATAACTGAGCTAATTAGAGAAAATTCACGATGCTAGCTCTTATCTACACCAGTATCTCACAATTGCTTAAGGATGAATAGTTCAAGTAATGGGAAATATTTAATTTTATACTTCATAGTTTAATTTGTATTTATAATTTAATTTATTAGTTATTTGTATTTAAAATTTATTCAATGTTTGCAAGCTAGGTACAAGTGGCATCCTAAGGATGCATACATGATTAAAATAAGAAATTATACCTATAAGGCCACAATTAATTATAGAGGTATGATGAATTGAGTGAGGAAAGGCCTATTGAAAAGGTTTTAATAAATGCATAAGAACATTTTTAAGAACCTTAAGAGAAAGTGGGCTGAAAATGCTAACTATGAGAGAAAACCAGAGATTAATAAAAGAAATAGGGCATCTATTATTAGAAGGGGCATACATGCTCACAGTTCCATCTCCATTTTGAAGCATAAAAGGAAGTTAGTAAGTTTTTATTAGTTTTTGCTTAAAATGTTAACTAGTTTTTGTGCAATCATTTATTACATACCCTAACTTTAGTGGTCGCATTTTAGGTGTAAGAACTAAGCTGAATCTTTATAGATTTAGAGGTGTTCCTTTGCATCTACATTTATCTTAATTAGGAACGCTGTTGGACGTGGGTAGATGAAAGATCTGAGAGGACCAGGATAAGATTCTTTACTTCTTTATCATATGCATCCATATACATTATGATATTATCCATGAAAATCATTCAACCTTTACATATTATTTTGTAAGAGGAGTACTCAAAGATAGTGAAAGAATTGTCCTCATAAAAATTTGTTAATAGTGGTAAGGCATCCATAATGTAGGTTGACAAGACCTCACTTTTAGTGGAGGTAGCTAGAGGCTGAAACAAAAAAGGTTATATTTATGGCATAGGACTAAAGGCCTACAAGGTTATTGGGCCTTCTCCATAATTGCTAAATCCACCTTGTAGGCTAGACAACTAGAAAAGCTGTAGAGCACTATCAAGCAGTAAGCAAAGGAGCTTGAAGTAGCTTGATAGATTATTATAATGGTGCACAACAACTTTAGGATGCACTTGATTTGACTAAGAAGAATAAGTGCATGATTGTAGATCTATATTAGAAGGTATACAAGGTGGTTTAACTCCCTTACCTCTGCTAGCTAACTAGGATAACCACTATTAGTTTTAATTTGCAAGCCATGTAGGATTATGGATATTTTTTATTTAAGTACTTATATAGGATTTCTTTGATTGTTCATTTATGAATATTAGATTCAATTATTTTTTATTTTTTATGTTATATAAATAAAATCTTGTCTTTTAATTTTAGTTTACAAAATTTTAACTTATAAAATTAATGATTTATGTTAATTAATAGACATTGGTTTAGAATAAAACTAATGTTTATTTTGACATAATGACATTTTTGAAATTGTATGAAAACTTAAGATGATGGATAAGAGTAAAACTAACATCTAAACATTGCTCAGGAACTTACAACATTGATTTTAAATATAATTGTCATTTAAAATGAATTTCAAAAGCCTCATTGAAAATTGCAAAAATCATAAGATGTCAATTATAGTTAATGGCTATCATCTAAAAGGCATATCAAAATTTTTGTTAGTAATCATAGAAGTGTAGGATGTTGGTCTTTATTAATAGCTATCCCTTAAAAAGTATTTAAGGAGTTGTGATGGAAACCATAGAATAATAAAATGTTAGTTTTATATGAACTCTTCTGACATCTTTTCAATATGTTTTTAAGTATTATGGGTTTGATATATAATATTATTTTTAATCTCTCATTGCATTTTCATTGAGAGAATGTATAATGGAATAATTTTAATCCTTTTTCCATCCTTATTTATGCTTTCTCATTTCCTATCAAGTGAAAATGGAATGGAAGAGCTGGTGAATGATAATTGCTACTAATCTTTCACTCCACTTCCATCCACCTCTCTCATTGTATACTTTTTCATTTCCCATAGAGTAATTAAAGTAGAAAAGTTTTAGCAACAACACTGGATTTTGCATCGAAGATGAAGATTTTAACACAATGATTTTTTTAATTATTTTTATGTATTCATATGTAACTGTATAATTTTTGTTTATTGATGATTAAGTTTGCTTATTTGTATAAATTTACATAGATATTGTTTCTCTTTACTCATTTGTTTATACTTTTATTATAACTAGAGTAATAATAATTACAATTTTCTAAATTCATAGAATTATTTCTTTTTGCTTATTGACATGTTATTTTTCCTTAAAATTCTACAATGAGCATTTGGATTACAAAGACTAACAAAGAGAAGGCATATTGAAACAAATAAAAGGTTTTGTGTTAAATCAATTCAAAAATAATATTCTCTTCATATTTAATTTTTTACATGTAGAAATTTTTAAAAATTGAAAGGCCTCTATTTAAGAAATGATAAATATAAAAATGTTGGTTTAAAAAATTAATCAATGTTTAATATGATGACATTTTCTCATAATCTGTTCATGTCTAGATGAATGTCATTTTTGAAGAAGTATAAATGAATGAAGAAAAAGTTGTCTAAATGAATGAATTTATGAAGAAATTTAAATGAATGAAGCTAAGGAAGTTTAAATGAATGGAACCAAAGATGACCTTATTAATAAAATTAATGTAGGAACTTAAAATGTTATTTTCTATGATTGTGATTTTAATAGGTTTGGAATACAAAAGACACAACAAAAATTAAAAAATTATATTGAAACCTATTAAAGATCCAAGCAAAGGAAGCATAAACTAATGATAAAACATATACCTTTGAAACATGATTCCAAATTGAGTTAGAAGGGTTTAATGCAAATCAAATCTCTTGTAATCTGAATCATGAATGCAAGTGTAAGTTGCTCCTATTTTCACAAACACAAACATTCACAAATCTCATGAACATGTACAAATATCAATGATTTGACTTTTTTGTGATTAATGTTCTCTGTAGTCTAATCTTTTTTGTCCTAGATATCCATATTGAACTCGAGGCATGGAATATGTCACCTTGTTTATAATTGAATTTATATGTTTCTTGATTCTTGAATAGACAAATCAAAACAAATGAATTAATATCATGTATTGATCCATTTGAATATGACCATGCATTTCATAATTTTACTTAATTAAAAGGCTCATGAATATCACTTCTTCTATACAGAATCGATAAAATCCCATCTAGATCACTTACAACCCTTCATATGATTTGTAGTATACCTAATTATCATTTTTAGGTTAACCTAATTATAGGTGATATTAGATAGCATCAAAGTATACAACTTCTCATGTAAGGAAGGGAACTGTAGTGACTTTAGGTTAAAAAACTACATGCATCATTATCACTATAAGAATTACTTATAATATAATAATCCATATAACATTCTCATTATGAGTCAATTCCATACATTTGTTCTCTTACATGTACCTATAAGTTAACTTGATACCTTATCTGTAATTATAATCATTAGTTAATATACATACTAGTCTTGATGCATCATTATTATCCAATTAACAATAATACTTAACTAGAGATATTTTAAGAATAATGTAAATTATTCTAGGGATAATTATTATATTTATTTATATTATGCATACATAACATTAAACATAATAATAAATTGGATGCCTTTTGTTTATATATATATATATATATATATATATATATAATATATATATATATATATATATATATATATATATATATATATATATATATATATAAAGAAAGCTTAATACAATGTATGCAAATATAATCATCCTATGATTGGATACTAGAGCATTCACCAACACTTTGAGGTTCATTTCAATTGTTGTGGCAATTTATTAAGTTGAAATTACAAATCAATTTGTTTTTTAGTGATTGCTATGTAAGTCCTTTTCAATTGTTGGATAGTTCATTAACAATTTATAGGTTATTTTATCATGTAAAAATTAATTTTAAATTAATAATTAATATTTAATTATTTTGTTCTTGGTTTGTAAATAGGGCTTTCCTTGTTTTTTAAAATAAATTGGTGATCTATGAAGATGATTCTCCTTTTATAAAAAAGAGGGCTTCTTTAGTGCTTCATTCCATTAACTTTGTATCTAATAAGGTGCTTAATTTCTTTGGTTGGTATATGCTTTTGATTATAACTATGTTTCAATATGAGATTAGAAACATTCTACTTGCTCTATATGCTATCTTAAACCTTATAAAATAAGTCCTATTTGTGCTTTACCAATTGGTATTGTCCATTGCAAGGTTATTGTTATGAAATTTTTTTCATGTATAAATGTAGAATGTGGTTATGTAAAAATTTTGAGTTATAATAAGATTATGGACTATTAAGCATACACTTTTATGTACCATTTTTCTATCCATCATAAGAGACATGGTTCATACAATTATGAGTTTTAATGCTCTGTAATCTTATTATAACTTATAATTTCTGCACCACCTTATTCAACATTTCAAATGAAACTTTAAGAGTTCCAAAACAATTGCATGACATCAAATAATATTAATTAGCATGGTATAACTAAGACATTTATTACTAAATTTTAGATAATATATAGAGAAAGTGGATAGCATGTTCTCGCATTGAAAAATAGGAACAATCATGGTTCTTAGCAAATAAAGCAATTAAGCAATATGAAAGAATTATGAGTAAATGATAACCATTTTTCTCTTTAATTTGTGTAAGGATGTGTGCATATTTTTTGTGAAAGTTTGTTTTTCCTTATAAATAATAGTTTTTTCCTTGTTTACATCCATGTACTAGTATATAAATAAATAAAATGGCAAAATTAGTTTTCATAATAGATTATCTCCTTTCTCATATATTTTATTTACATTTAATTTTTTGTTGTTTGTATTTATTTAATTGTATAAGAAAATTTTCATAATACAAAAAAAGGATTTTAATGCAACAAATTCACTTAAACTAACTTAAATGAAAAACATAAAAAATTAGTTCACAAAATGATATTGGTGTACTTTATAGGATTTAAACTAAATACATATAATATTATTGCTTGTATATATATACACGCATTTATATATGATATGTACAAGTTATGTTTTCCGATTCTTGTTTGATGTGTGTATTTGTATGAAAGAGATATAGACTAGAAATTGTAAATTCTAATGCATATGATGTGTAAAATTAAATTAGTTTTAGTTTAATATATACCTGCTTGTTGTATTTGTCTATTTTGGAATGATTTTGGATTGTTTAGGAATAGTTTTAGAAAAAGTTGCCCAAAAGAAAAGAAAACTCTTTTTTTATTTGAAAACATTTATATATTAAGATGTCAACCTTTGTGTAGTAATTAACATTTAATATCACTTAATAGAACAATGTTGTTATATTAAAGACAACAATGTTTTCTTAAAATTGATATCTAATATTAAATTTAGATATCAATTCATTGCAAAAACTGACATAGAAACTTGGGCTATGGAAGAGAATTGAAAATTGAAAGGTTAAACCATGACACAATTTAGAATAAAAGAAGTGAAACATAATGCCATTTGCAAATTTCATCCAAAAGCTCTTGCAACTCTTAAAGGATCCTCTGTCTAATGAGGTATACTCTCTTTCTAAATCTAAGATGATTATTTTTGATTTTATATTTTTACTTATTAATTATTTTGCAAGAATAAAGCTTAGTTAGCATGTGCCCAAAAATATGGTGTTTAACACTTACTAAAAAGCACCAAATATAATTATGAGGATTTTTTTCTTTTTCTATTTGTTTTTGCAAATTTCATTTTTGATTTTTTATTCAATCTTATTTTGTTGCCTATTATTTTTATACAGCTTTTACAGGTTTATATGGGTAATAAATTTGATCCAATTCATCTTCTTTGACATTCTATTGTATTATCTAAAATGTTTTCATATAAAAATGCCTAATACACCAGTTTTTTTTTTATCAATGTTCATTACATTTATTGATATTGCATTCATAAGGCTTTTTTGGAGAGTGTAATGTCACATATTGAATAATGACTATTACGACAAATTTAATGAAACACCCATGTCTAACTATGGTATCATATATAGCCTTTTACCATTTCTAATATTTTTTTATTTGAGCTTTTCTTTAAAGTTGTTTAAATTGGGATTCTTTAGAGTAATTGGAAATATTGGCTTTCTATATCTAGTTAAGAATATAGAAAAAATAAGGAGGATGTAGGAGTGAGGGACATAAGGATGGGGTTTAGGTTTAGGATGAGGGAGTGAGAAACTAAGGGTCAGGATGGGTGAATATACAATGTTAGTTATTTAAATGAACTGATGTGATATTATGAAAATTATGTGTCAATTGTTTTTAAAAAATGACATTGAATGTTATTTTCCAAAATTCTAGAAACATAAATGATGTTAGTTTTCATGAAATAATAATTGATGTTGTTTTTCTATGCTACGATAGTTTAGAAATTAGACATTAAAATCATATATACTACAACAATTGATTATATATCAGTTACTTTCCAATGTGTAATCCCTAAAATACCTAATATCTATCAGTTATTCTATAGTGGTGACAAATAAAATGTGTATTTCATATAAAAAAATTCAAAATAAAAGATAGCATGTTTATTGTTTGCCCTATTAGCAAAACAGGTAAATTTACAACAATTTTTTGTCATATTAATGACAAAATTGCAATAGATATGTAAGAATAATGCCGTTAATTTTGTAGAAATTGTCAAATTCAGTGGCAAAATAAGCAATAGATAATTATTAGCAATGGATAATTTCACTAGTGAAGGAAAAATTAGCGATAGACATTCTAATAATAAAATATGTATCAATGATGGACTAAGGCATCACAAATTCCTCCCATTATTTAGAATTCATCATTATGAGGCTGCAAATTTAGAAATAGAAATGGTAATAGATTTTAGCAATGGATACAATTTGCCTATTGTTGATATATATACCAATGCATAGTTTATTGACTCCTCACTTTTCATCATTAATTTGATTGCTAAATATTTTAGTGAAGAAAATTCCTTAATTAGCAATGGGTTTTCCTCTCATTATTTGGTTCTTTTGTTTTGGTATTTTCTCATATTTTAAAAAAAGTCACATGCTCTCATGACTTTAAATATTGATTATTTTAGGCATCGATGCTTGAAGACTTGTGTGAAGAAAAGACAATGAATATTTTTAAAAAATTGACATCTAAAGTTTTTTGATATTTTCAAAAATGTCACTACTTCAATATATACACTAGTAACCCTTTTAACTAACATGTATTAAGTGACATTATTTTATCTTTTTGTAGTAGTAAGTGGATGGTGGTGTTGGCAACAGTGGTGCTAGCAATGCAACAATAGTGATGGTAGTAGTGGCAATGGTGACAAATGGTGGTAAAAGAGGGAGTATTTTTTATTTTTGCCATGTAACATATTCTAAGACTTGAAGGAGAGGAAGAAAATTAAATGGAAAATTTATTAAGGAAAATAAGGGCTATAGATTGCACTACATGTGAACCAAACACTATAGTATGGTAATTGATTTTTTTTAATTAGTTTCTAATAAATACCAAAATGACTGTCTAGTCAAAGTTGATTCATAAGCTTATCTTACGGCTAAAATCATGTTTGATATTCACTATTAGTCATATAAAAGGCTCATAATGGCCATTAAGATTAATCATGCCTCATTAGAACTTAACTCATCACTATGCCACATTATAACTAATGCCTAATTTTCTGCAATCAACAATTGTGAAGACTCATTGTCTCTTGTATAACTCATGCATACTTGATCTTAAAAAGAGTTAAAGTACACTCATCTAATACAATTTAATGATTTCTAATTATCACTATACTAAACAAGTACTAGCATAAGCATTACAGTGTGCAAGGCGGGCCATCCCATGGTGCATCTCTAACTATCTATTTGCTATTTTGTGTAGGTATCTTGTCCAACTCCCCAATTAACGAGTTATCATTTGGTATAGTCTATGGACTTATCTCGCCACAATTTCACTAAAAAAAAGACATTCTTTCTCTCTCTCGGCTATAGTGGCCCAATAGCAGAAGAGCATCACAAAACTAAGAGTCCGTTTGATTGAGGGGAAAATGAATTTTTAGAATTCATTTTCCAACTTTCTCTAGTTTGGACATTCAAAAATTTTGGCCAACAGGAAAATAAATTCTGATTAACTAGAAAGTTGTATTATTTTTAAGAAAAATAACTTCTCATTTTAAAAAATAGAATTCATTTTTCTTGTTATTTTTCTTGTTACTCAGTACATCCATATCCAAACCCAAACTTGTTACCTTCTCACCTTATTATGCAATTATGATTATAAATAAAATTTATTTTTATTTATTAAATATTTCATGATGGATGCTTTATTTTTATTTTTATAAAATTTATTTTTATTTATTAAAGTTTAGGTGCACAATTTTATGTAATATTTACTAAAATATTCTTCCTTTTTTTCTCAGGATGGATACTCTATTATACAATATTTCGTAATAATTAATTAAATTAATTATGTGAATCTATGTATAAAATTTTGTAATACTTTTAATAAATATTTTATTATTAAAAATTAATCATTATTGGACTATTAGGCACCAAGAAAAATAAAAATTTTATTAAAAAATTTCTTTTTTAAAAGATAAGTAAAATTATAATAATTTTAAAGTAAATAATTTTGATTTACTATAAACGAAATTTATTTTTTTTATATCAAACATTAGAAAATATTTTTTCTTTGCACCAAACAACAAGTTTATTTTCCCAAATGGAGAATCGGATTTCTCTGGTGAAGCTATTCAATTAAATTTTCTTTCCATGATCGATTTCTTTGTTGCGAACTTGGATGGGATATCAGCGCTCACATCACATCGCATCTTTTCTATACACAGTAATCCTGAAGAAGAAAGGGATGGATCATGCATGCTCGAAAAAGCTTCTTTGAACAAGCTTGTTTGAACGTGGCACTCAAAATCCATGGAAGAAAAACGAGTCCCTGTCAAATTGGATAACAACTGTAAAACTTAAACCTATCATCGGCTTCAAAACGGAAGCAAGCCGCTTCTACACAAAAGGTCTACACACATCTCAAAATTCTCCGTCCCCACTAAGATGTTTCACAGTAGCAAGTGAACAAGCCAAAGTCATTTCAGATATTGTCATGCAGAAGATCAAAAATACTTCTATACGGGCAATAAAATGAAGATCAATCTCTCATTACGACTATTATTGGCACTCCCTCAATTCAACAAAAGAAGAACAAAGATTCAGCCCCCCACGGTGTCTTCAAAGGTACAAATTCTTGTGAGGTGCTGTTAATACACTGCTGAAACTGCGTCAACTCTTTTATGATGCTGCTGGATGTTATGCCGAATCTGGCTACTCATCTAAATACTTCAATTAGAATGGCACATGAAGTGTTTGATGAGATGTTTAAATTAAAACATCATGCTTGATATAGAGTCAAGTCACATACTAAATTATTTTAGCATCTGTGCCGTCAAATAGATAAACTGGAGACTAGTAATTTAGGGGCCATGAGTATAACCATAATAATTCCAGGGGACAGGAACCAGGAACTATCGTTTAGGTGTAAAAGCCAATAAGTATACCCCCACATCCATAGTCGGTGACATAACTTGAGTGATAGTTATTGTCTAAAAACTAAGTTCTACCAATTTTGATAATGCTCATGTTAGAAGTAGTAAATCCCACTTGATTGATGTAGGCTAAATGATTTCCTACTCTATATCACGTTCAGAAGTGCTAGCTGGACGAGTAGAAAACTCTCAGTCATAAAGTGAATAAGCGAAGAGCATACATAGGATTTTATATAAATAAGTATAAAACCCTTGTGATCATAAGTGCATAACCTGCCCTTGTTTGTGACGCCATGATCCCGAAGTCAAGGATCTTTATTTATGAGATCATGGCACTAATTCACATCACTTGTATGGTCATTTTGTTTGTGAAAAGGGCATTTACTTAAATGTTATAATTTTAAAATCATAAGTCATTTTAGCCCACATTGCACAAACGAACGAATCGGTTATTGTGGTCTGTTCTATTTTAAAATCCAATCTGTTATAACACTACCACTACAACCAAAAGTACATGAAAAAAGAAATACTTGATGCGTACACCTGTACATGATCATTTTATCTTTGAAGAAATTAGCATTATGATGTTATGGCTTTAAAAACGCCGCTGTGCCCATAACGACCTACACTTGATGATGGCCCACGATTTTATCAAAGCAACTTGTGCCGGACTTATGGCATGCTCAAGTTATGCTTGCATGTCATCTCTTTACATTTCATTTTATTTTCCTTAAGCAAGAATAGAAATCATGAAGAAATTACTAGCATTGTGAGTATGATTTCATACACATTATCATCATCGGAACGGGAGTAAAACACTCCTTAAAAAACTTGAAAAATGTCATTATCTTGCCTGTGATATTTAAAAAAAAAAATACTTTCACATAAATAATTTACACTTCGTATCCGATGTTTGAATTGCTTTCACATATGTGTTTCTAGCAACAAACTTAGTGTTGCACTTTCATAGTGTGCTCAATTGGAAAGGGAGAGCAAGACACTTTTGGAATCTTTACAATGTCATTGTTGAACATGTGTGCCTAATCCTATCATTCTTAGTAATCGATATTGAAGACATATACTAATTCATTTTCATTCTTTTTATGCAGGGGAATAAATATATGAAGCCCATCACCCATCATGGATTCTGCATGAAAATGTACAAAATGGCAAAGCTAAAAAAATCTTTGGTCGCCGCATGAATCAAACATCTAAAAAGCTTAGAGGATCAACTCACTAGCCCACAAGAAAAGTTCAAAACTTCCAAAAATTTATGATTCTTCCAATTTGATATATGACTCTTCCTAAGAAGGTTAATGAAGAAGGGCAAAGAGCTCACAATAGGTAAAATCTCTAACTCTAAAATACACTTCAATTTATGATCCTTTCAAATAATTGCTAATTTAAACTTTGAAGTGTGTAGTTTTCATGAAACTATCTTAAAGGGAAAACAAACCATGGTATTAAAGTTTAAGCGAGTCCTGCAAACTCAACACTTTGAAAACATAAGCAAGACCTACACCCTTGACACCTTAAAGCCCAAGCAAGTCTCACACCTTCAGCATAATAAAGATCAAACAAGTTACACACCCTTCAAATCTAAATTACACACTGATTGAGCAATGGATTTTTGGACCTAAATGTCGGCATTGTCCTAAGTGCCTAGGAAGACAAAACAACACAAAAAGCCAATTGGAAGAACTAAACAAAGTTTGACCATGGTCCATTCAACCTACCTCCAAGAATAAAGTCTAAATAACCTTGAGATCAATAAGAAATGTGAAGATACAAATGATTGTGAGAAGTTAAAAAGGTCTAATTGACCTTAAAAGGTCTTTAAAATTCAAGTGTTGAGAAAAAAGGTTTAAACAACCATTAAAAAGCTCAATAGAAGCCAGAATGAAAGAAGTGGCCAACAACCTACTTGAACACTAAAAAACTTGGTATCTAGGACCTTAATTTTTTGCTTTAAACTAATCTTTTCATCCTTTTCAATTGGCATGCATATGCACTTGTTGTATAAAACCTTTTAAAGGCCTAATTTTGCTTTAGTCCAATCAACTAGCTTAGGAGACTCAACCTTTAAGCCTTTCCTCATGTTCTCTACAATGTGAGATAATTCCTAGAATGGCACATAAAGCCTAGCCAAACCTAACTACAATAAATTACCACATTTAATCCTTGCCATTTTCAACTAGATAAGATCAACTCTTTTATCAATCCATATTGGTAACTAGTTATTCCTTCCTTTATGGAGTTACATATGTATCCCAATAACATAGGCTCCAAGGAAGAATGACACTAAGGGAAATCCCTATAAAAATCTCAGAGCATGATGCATTAATTAGATTCATGCACAAAAAAAAACAACTCCTTGTCTTTAATGGGATCAATACATTACTCACCCATTTCATTAGGTATAATTGGTGTTTAGGATTATCTAGCATTAGTTAGTTGAACTTTGAAAAAGCTATTTCTCTAGCATTTCATACATATGGAAGTCGATATATGCATTACATGATATAATCTTAAAACAAGCATTCCAAATTAGTTAGGTTAGACACATGTGTTGCTAAAAGATGGGAAGCAGGGGAGTAATTTCAACTTGACAGATGATATCACTATAAAACATGAAAAAGAAATCAATGTCATAGTAACAAGGTCATTTATTCTCTTTAGCTAGTATAAACACGAGACTCATGTTATAGATAATTAAATAACTTTATTGCAGATCAAACATAACTTCTAGGTCAAGCCATCAGTTGAACAAAATAAACTCTTTCACTTTTGTATTCATTTACTATAGATCTTCAAGCTTGCCTTCAATCAAGAAACAAAATCCACTCCTATATTGCTTGAAGATTAATCGGACATTATCACAGTGAGTGAGTGAATGAAGATAACACCAAACAATCACTCCTATTTTGAAAAAGTTAAAGAGGAAGATGATGGGGGTAGAAGAACTAGAAGAATTTTAAGTTAGTAGATACCTTGAAAACTTATGAAAAATGAAGAATTATCAAGATGACAAACTTTCAAAAGAAGACAATTAAAATATGTCTAAATAAATACAAAGGAATTAAAGATAAAAGGTTGATCAATACCTCCCATATGGTTAACTACATCTAAGCCATGTATAGTACTAGTCTAATTGACCAAAGCTAAATGATGGACACCTACCATGCAATAACCTACATCAATATGGCATAAGAAAGAATAGAAGAAGAGAAGAATGAAATATATGAATGATATTCAAGTAAAAACTCAAGAAAGCTAAAGAACTTAAAGGTCAATGCACTATTGAGGAATTAGTAGAAAATTCGAAGGTTAAAGATGAACAAAAAATGGTTAAATAGACACTAAGAAGACAAGTATATATACTTCACCAATAGTTATTTAACCATTAGAACAAGAAGTGAACAACAATTGTCATGAAGACAAGTACATGACATGCTTAAAAATTTTAAAACCTCTAAAATTTTCCAACCAACTAGAAGAGACAATACCATTTTTAAATATTCAAAGCCTCCCTCAAAACTAAAGGTGCGGTCTACTCCATTAGCATAATAGAAATAATCAATTATCACAATAATTATAGATAAACCCAAATTGCAGTAAAGAAATGTTGAAAATTGACAAGGTTGAAGAGTTTAAAAAATCTAAAGGAAGCATAAAAATATGAGAAGACAACAATATTTGAGCAAAACTTACAAGAAGGAATAGAAAATCAAAGACAAAAAGGGTGCTATATGAGTGTCAAAATCAATTAAAGCTTAAGATTGACAAAAAGAAATAAGCTCAAATAAAGTTATGAGGAATAAAAACTCAAGATGTAGAATCCTTCATTATGATTGATGCTTATCAAAGTTTTCACATATGGTTACACCCTCAAAAGGTATACATTGCTATTCCAATAGACTAAAGCTACTCTATCAACCTAAATGGGATGTCACTATACTGGAACTCCATTAAATTGTTAACTTAATGCATTTCTTAATTTAGATTAAATTAGGGACTAGAAAAGTTTATGATGTCTTAGGAAGATATGGTCATAGGCATTTAAGAAAATAATAATCACAACATCTATAAAAAATCAAGGATAAAGGACAAAAATAACAATGAAGATTATAGTAAAAATTCCTTTCAAATAAGTGTCATTCACTATAAGTTATCCAATAGATGGTATGGTCATAAACATTGATTGTTCACTCACACTCCGATCGCTAATCCATAACTTCATAATTACTCACACAATAGTAAGCATAGACAACATTCATTCACTAACTTGTAAGCATTTGACATTATCTCAAAAAACAAGTCCTTTGTCCCTAGTGACATATCGATACAATTCCTTTCATCAAATCTCTCCTTAGAGTAAGGGAGGGCAATAACAAATAGATAACTTAAAAAAGTGAGCTATGTGCTCAAAAACAAGCTTGAGCGGCTTTCTTAACATTGGAATTTTAGCCATTCAAGTGACTTCTTTAAAATGAAAAGAGCTATTAGTTCAAAACCAAGCCAAAATGGCTTCTTTATCCTTAATAAGCTAAAAAACCAAATGACTACCTATTCAAAGCTCACTTGCTACCTATCCTCTAGCCAAAATCATGTTTGATATTTACTATTAGCTTTATAAAAGACTCATAATGACCATCAAGGTTAATTATGCCTCATTAAAGCTCATAACTCATTATTATGCCACATTATGACTAATGCCAAATTGCTTGCAATTAGTAATTATGAAGGCTTGTTATCTCTTATATAACTCACGCCTACTCGATCCAATAAATATCTATGGTACACTCATCTAATACAATCTAATAATTCTTGATTATTATTATGCCAAATAAGTATTGACTTAGGCATTAGAAGGTGCACAACAAGCCACCTTGCTGTGCATCTCTAATGGCCTATTTGCTACCTTTTGTAGGTATTTCAACCAACCAGCCATTTTAGGAGTTATCACTTTCTAACCCTCCGAAATCTTCTAACTAAACCCCATCTTAAATTATAAACAACAAGAATGAGGGAATAAAATTAGTCCCACTATTTTTATTGTATTACAAGTTATGTATCATGTTTGTTATTCAAATGTATAAAAAAGTTATGTAATTACTTATATAATTCACTAAAAATTTAATCTTAATTTCAATTATATTCATTATTGATATAAAATAAAGAAGAAAAAAATTAGGCAAGAACCATTGTAAAATTTAATTTTAAATGCTTTTCACTTTTGCTTTATAGCTTTCTCACAAGTTGTGATATCTTTCTCTTACCCTTATTTTTTAGCTTTATTTTGTACAAGTAGCTGATAGTTAATAACTATTAAACTAGCTAAAATTGTAAAATAATATATTAATAAAAATAAATATGTAATTAAAATAATTTATACTTATCTAAAAATTTAATTATATTAATGCAATTAAGAAGTTCAAACTAAAAATATGATATTTAATATTTAATTAATTATATTTTTTATATCTTTATTTACTTACATAATTTTTATTTTAATATTATTTATAACAAAATTATAATTACTTTTATATTTCATGATATTATTTATTTACATACATATATTTATATATGTATAATTTAAAATTAGAATATAATTGTGTTAAAATTAAGTTAATTATATTTTATGAAAAAAATATTTAGATTTATGTTATAAAGGACATGGGTTGTAATTAGTAAAAAGAATAAGAATAAATTTGAAAATAATTTGAAAAGGTAGCAGCTTATAAGTTATAAGTTATTTTAGGTAATTTATTAAATCAAAGCTTATTTTTTAATAAGTTAATATGAGAAATGCTTCTACAAATTATTTCATATCTTATTAATTATATTAATAAGTTATAAGTTAACTTATTTATTATATAAAATGGAGCCTTCATTGAATGTTGTTGAGAAGTCCATGTACACTTCATGATGTGGCTTGACTCAATTCTCCTCCAAGTGCTACAATTAATTGAAACTAATCTTTGAATTTTAGATTTTTATGATGTATATACACACAATTTTACCTTATAAACTACTATTTGTATAAAAATGTTAAGGACAATTATGAGCCAACAACAATTAAGAATATTATTCTTTAGCTACTTTTCTTAAGATTGATAATTTAGAAGAAATTAGTTATCATTAATATAAAAAATTATAGAATTAATAATTTCATCCCTAAAATTGACTAAAATTGAAAGGCACTAGCAAAATACTCTTTGAATTATATAAAATTATAATTTCATCTTTAAATAATAATATGTACATATAATTTTATCCCTCAATTGTATTATTCAAGATCAGAATTGTTTGTATGGAGGGATGAAATTTTATGTATGAATTATTATTTAGGAATGAAGTTGTAATAGGAAATATATGAATAAAATCCATGAGATGCTTCCAACGAGGTTTAGAATGCACATAATGTATGACTAAGTACCATTCTCTTTTTGGATTGGGACTTGGCAAAAATGCATTTTGGATTCTTTAACTTTTATTGAAGTTTTAATCTCCTACCCTATATTTTATTTGAAGTACATTTACCCTTTCTAAAAATCATGCAATATTATTTAGCTTTGTAACATTGTAAGGTTTTTCTAATGGAGATGCTTACATGTTGTTTAAGTTGGCATCTTACATGACTCAAATCATATTTTCATGTTCTTATAGTAAGAAAATACTTTTCATTTCTTAACTTTCACAAAAACTTCCAATTTGTCCCATAAGTTTTATTTGAAGCAAAATTACCCTTTAACTTTCTTTCTTGATAACAATATAACTATCTAATTCCTTACCCTCATTGTTTGCTTCAAACTCCATTCTATCATAACTTTCTTTCATTATCACCTAAATTTCCTAATAGTTTCTAACTCAATTTATTCTATGCAATAATTCTTCTTGTATGTTCTTGCACTAATTTACTAAAAAGGCTTAATTGATACTTTGCCATTGATGATTCAACTTCTTTAAAACCATCATTGTTCAACATTTTTTCTTCACTATCATTGAATTGAATTTCATTATTCTCTTTAGAAATTTAAAAGGTAAATTTGCTTCACATAAAATCTAAGGGATAAAATTGAAACTTTAGTAGAAGTTAAGGGTCCAAAAGTGCATTTTTGTACCAATGGCTAAATACACTACTCTAGTAACACATACTTTGCTGGAAGGTAAACTTACACTTTAGTTCAATGTATACTATATTTATATGCATGAACCAAATAACAAGTTTGCCTCCAAGTTTATTTCTCTAGCAACCCAAAAACATGTATATATATGTAATTGTCACCTCAACAAACATGGAGAAAATTTGCAAACACTCAATCATTATACAAGCGATACAGACACTCACAGTAATGTAACCTGAGGATTTTCACTCAGCTTATGCATGGAATTAACTCTTTCACAGTGAATCAAAACCAAACTAATACATGATATGCTTTTATACATTAACACACTTCACTGGTTCATATTTAGTTTCTTGGTGTCCGGAACCATTAATTGATAAATAAATCTTTAATCCATATGCATAGTAACAAAAACATCATGCTAGAAACATGCACGGAATGAGAACTAAGGATGTGCAAAATTGATATCATTGGCACAGGCCAAAATTTAGTATGGCAGAGAGTACATTGGAGAGAACATATGTGGCAAAATCCATACTCATATGGCATATAAATTATATACACTTTCTTAGGAAAAACTCTTGCACATGAACTTAAATTTCATGGATTCATACATGAATTCCACTCATTAAATTAACTATGACACAAAATTGGTTGGACTCTAATACCAATCGAAGGAATTTTTAACAGATTAACATGAATTTCAAAAAATCCCAACTAGGGTATTATAACATGATTTAAAGAATGGTGAAAGGAATAAAAAGGTAGAAGAGGATCATTATAAATACCTTTAATCAATCTCACAATGAATCCCTAACCTAATACCTTTAATCAATAGATGTACCTTTAATCACCAAGATGGACCTAAAATAGCATAAAACAAAGGAAATAGTAAGAGGACATCACTTCCTCTATCAAAACTCTACTGCACATCTTCTCTAAAAAGAGAAATCTTTTCTATGCTTTGATGGAGAAGAGGTAGTTAGAGGTAGGAATCTTTTACTAACTAATTAGGCTGCATCATGGATCTTACTTATTATAAAATCCATACCCTGTCAATTTACTTGAAGTCTAATACCATTATACCCTTAATATAATTGTCACTTTTAATTGGGCATTAAATATTGTTAACATTAATAACTTTATTTAGATATTAATGTGAGGCCCAAATTTTTCAACATAATATTCAATCTTAATCCTTTTAACATGAAAATTGAAATAGAGTAGCTCTAAATTGATAATTTCTATAAATTCCACAATAAAAAAATCCCAGTTAATTTAATGAGAGTACAAATTAACCATTATCAAGAAAGAAAATGAGCAAAATTTACCTTGCTATGTTACAAAAGTGCAAAATATGTGACTCGCTTATCGCACAAAGTATCTCTAACTTAACTAGTAATTAGTAGCATGTACCCAGTAATTTCCTTCACAATTATTGTTATCCCAATTTTTATTGAAGCCCTGAATGTGAATTTATGATTTGCAGTCTCTAACTTGACATAAGTTGTTAATTTGAACTAAATTTGATTGAATTTGTATAAAAAACTAGTCAAAATATAATTAGACCATATAAACATACCACTACAAAAAAAAAGAAAAAGAAATGAATTTGGGATATGACAACTAAAAACTCTAATACCAACTAAAATTTGGGATATGACAACTAAAAACTCTAAATAAATGGATAAGTAAAATCTAATTAATAACCAAATTTTCAAATAAGAGCATGTTACTGTTTGTTTTCTAGACAGTAACATGGCACTATTTCATTCTAAAATAATAACACTAACTAAAAACTATAAATAAATAGATAAATAAAGTCTAATTAATATCCAAATTGCCAAATAATAATATATTATTATCAATTCTCTAGACAGTAACATATTACTATTTTGTTCCAAACCTAAATAACAACCAAATTGCTAAAAAAGAGGATGTTATTGTTTCATTCTAAAATAGTAATACTAACTAAAAATTTCAAATAAATGGATAAATTAAGTCTAATCAACAATCAAATTGTCAAATAATAGTATATTACTATTTATTCTCTAGATAGTAGTATGTTACTATTTCGTTCTAAAATAGTAATACTAAGCAAAAACTCCAAATAAATAGATAATATCATGTTACTGTTTGTTCTCTACATAGTAACATATTATTGTTTTGTTCTAAAATAGTAACACTAACTAAAAACTCTAAATAAATGGATAAATTAAGTTTAATTAACAACTAAACTGCCAAATAATAGCATGTTACTATCTATTTTTTAGACAGTAACATGTTATTATTTTGTTCTAAGCCTAATTAACAACCAATTTGCCAATGAAGAGAATGTTACTGTTTCATTCTAAAATAGTAACACTAATAAAAAAATCTTAAATAAATGGATAAATTAAGTTTAATTAACAACTAAATTACCAAATAATAGAATGTTACTATTTGTTCTCTAACCAGTAGCATGTTATTATTTTGTTACAAGCCTAATTAACAACTAAATTGACAAATAATAACACATTACTATTTCGTTCCAAAATAGTAACATTAAGTAAAAACCTCAAATAAATGGATAAATCAAGCCTAATTAACAACTAAATTGACAAATAATAACACATTACTATTTCATTCCAAAATAGTAACATTAAGTAAAAACCTCAAATAAATGGATAAATCAAGTCTAATTATTTTGTTCTAAGCCTAATTAACAACCAATTTGCCAATGAAGAGAATGTTACTGTTTCATTCTAAAATAGTAACACTAATAAAAAATCTTAAATAAATGGATAAATTAAGTTTAATTAACAACTAAATTACTAAATAATAGAATGTTACTATTTGTTCTCTAACCAGTAGCATGTTATTATTTTGTTACAAGCCTAATTAACAACTAAATTGACAAATAATAACACATTACTATTTCATTCCAAAATAGTAACATTAAGTAAAAACCTCAAATAAATGGATAAATCAAGTCTAATTAATAACTGAGTTGCCAAATAATAGCATGTTACTGTCTATTCTCTAGACAATAACATGTTACCGTCTATTCTCTACAAAATAACATGTTACCGTCTATTCTCTACACAATAACATGTTACTGTTTTGTTTCAAAATAGAAACACTAAGCAAAAACTCTAAATAAATAGATAAATTAAGTCTAATTAATAACTAAATTGCTAAATTAAAGCATGTTACTGTTTGTTCTCTAAATAATAACTTATTATTATTTTATTTCAAAATAGTAATATCAAGCAAAAATTCGAAATAAATGATAATAGTATGTTACTATTTGTTCTCTAGGCAATAATATGTTACTGTTTCATTCCGAAATAGTAACACTAAATTTTAATTTTATAAATTTTTAATCTTTTATTTTTAATTTATATTAGATTTGTTTAACTGGGGCTGCACGATGATGAAATGCGATTATTTTATTTTTGTTTTTGTGCCTTTATTCTTCTCGGAATACACTTCAAGTGTGTCATTTGGACTTATGGCCATTTTGATAAGTCATGCTCGGCGAATGTGCTTAAATGAGAGGAAGTCCGCTCGGGATACTTCGCTACAATAAATTACTGCAACTGGTACCGGCTTAATTTTTTCCCATGTTTATTTAATAAAATCCAATTAATATCAAAGCCAAAGTCAAATAACTTTAAAAAGTTAAATACTAGCATATATTTATATGAAATAAATTTTATAATAATCATGTTTAAGTAAATACATCAAAATCAAATTCATAAGACACACTAATTATTTTCATAATTGATTATTGCAAGAAAGATATTTGATTATCATAATTAATTGAATGTTTATAGAAATAAGAATATGTGTTGTGTATTTTGTTAATTATCAATCACCAAAATATCACTTTATGAAAATTTCATAAGCTACCAAATTAACATAATCTTAAATAAAAAATGAAAGGTGAATCTTATTCATTTGTTAATCATAATATTTAATTTTAATTAACAATAAAATCCAATTAAGTAAATGTATTAAACCATTAAATCAATGTAGACTTTTTTTTTCTTGAAAATCTCACCCCACGTAAAGTCTGCAATTAAATATAACTTTGTTGCTTATCAAGAAGAAGAAACGTCAGTATCTATATTTAAATCGTAGAAGTAAGATCAAAATAATAATGTTCATGAAAGGGTAGGGCAAATTTAAAAGAAAAAAGGTAGATCTCATTTCACTTAAATTTCTTTGTTTTGAAAAAAAAAAAGAATAATAATAATGCTAGTTCTTGTGTTTGCATTCTTTAAAAAAATAAAAATAAAGATAAAACAACAACTTTATCATAATATTGATACCAAAAGTGAGCAAACAATTTTGTTATTTCTATATATAAAAGAAAGAAAAAACTGACTTATTATAAGTTTTAAAAAAAATTTAACTAATACGTTGTATAATAAAATTAATAATTAATAGGTAACTTTAGAATATGTAAGTAAAAGAGATATTAAAATACTATAATTATTCATTATAGTTAAACTACTATATTTTTTACTCTAAATCTGCAATTGCAATATCAGCTTTATTCTAAGCACGCCACTATCTATTTTGTCTTCAACAGATTTATAACAATGGATGTGACCAATTACATCTATAACAAAATAGCATTAATAAGAAGAGAAAGAAGAAGAAAAATAAAAAATAACATAAAACATATAAAATCATTAAAACAATATAGTAAATCTCACACATACAATTGTATGTCATTGGACATATGAACACATGAAATGCTTGAATCCATACAAAGCTATATTAATGTCTTCAGATTTAGTAATTAAAATATTCAATTTGAAATTTAAAATGTATTAAAGTTGGCTTGACTCGTACTTTTCTCCTTTGTTAATAATATTAACCATAATGTTTGATATCTTATACACACTTCCTTCAGCTATGTCCTTAAATCTTTGAAATAAATATCTCGACACAATTGATTAATAGGTCGAAGTCTTGCCCAAAAAAAAAAAAAAATTACAAGACAAAAACTAAATTCCAAGAATAAATCATAAAAGAAAAATTATAATGCAAAAACATAAGATAATTATTAACAACTGTTATGTAAGGATAAAAAAAGCATAACACTTAGAGCATATAATTTAAAAATAATTAAATAGTTGAAAATAATACCTCATCAATAATCAAACATTGCAAACTTTGATTGCAATCATGCTATTGTTATATGGTATATTCTTCAGCAGCGTGATTATTCATAGTTACACTTTTTCTACAAATAAACAATATTAAATAGGAGTTTGATGATTGTAATATGTTTAGTTATGCTATCAACCATATGTATTCTTATAGAAAAAAATACCTTTTAAAAATATTTCAAAAGGGTTAAAAAATATCAATCTAATTATGTCAAATATTTGATAAAATATTTGATTAATTATAACATATATTTTAAAATATTTTATTATATTTCACTAAAGGCTCCCCGAAGTTACAGTACTTTATAATTGATAATATATTTATCGTTAAATGATTTCTTTGCATCAATACTATGGTTATCTTTTATTTCATGAAGGCCAATCAATAAAAATTTGCAATTGCCGATCAATATTGAATTAATAATTTAATAAATTTAAAATTGTCTAATAATCAACCAATTACATAATAATTAATAATAGGGTTCATTTGTAATCTATATTTAATATTGAAATATTCAAAGCTAATATCCCATCAATAAGAATTAACAATTTGACAAATTTAAAACTTCATGCAAAATAATGTAGAATTATTTATAGATAAAATAATTTAGAAAAAGATATTAGACCCTTATTATTATTAAATATGACCCACTATATATTAGTGAATAAAAATAATATTAATTAATAATTTTTAGTAATAGTAAAACAATTTTTACAAATATTTAATGATATGATAACATGTATATGTGTGAAAGTATAAAATTAATTTAAAATAATAATGAATCAAATTTAAATCCAATATAAATTTTATATTTTCTTTAATTCATATGTTTTCATTATAAAAAATATTATTCATTTATCACAAACATAGGATTAAATATTATGATTATTTTAAATTATACTATCTTTTAGAAATCAAAAGTAGTATACCATTTTTATATTTTAAAATATTAAAATTTAATTAATTTTAATTTAATTCAACTCATATTTTAGTTTAAAATTTAATTAATATTATTATTTAATTACATTTGTTGACATGTATTTTATCACAACAATAATTTTATTATTTAAGTTTGGTGAAGCATTATCTTTAACTGCATTTATTTTACTTGTACAAATCTTCAACTGGGTTTTGTATAGTGAGCAACACATTATTCCCTTGATTACCACCAATAATTCCTTAGCGAGTTTCTACATACCTTTGCCCCTATAGTTTTGGTATCCTTCTTTGTCTAGAGCACTCACAAAAAGTAGATTTAATTGTAGATCAGGAATATGCCTCACATCTTTCAATGTTATTATGCAACCAATTTCCATTTGCACATAAACATTACCTATTCCTATAATCTAAGAAGTACTTTTCTTTCCCATGTTAATGGATCCAAGGCTTCCAATTGTATAGGTTGTGAAGTATTCTCTTTTTGGAAAACAATGGTATGAGGTACCAAAATCTACTATCCATTCAATTTTAGATCTTAACAAATGGCAGCATCCTCCTTCATAATTGTAGAGAAGAGTGACTCCATTATAGTTGGTGGAGGCCGTGGCAATTATGCTGTCATCTCCCTTTTTCTTTTCTTTCTGCTATTTTAGAAGTTTGCAATCTCTTTTCATGTGTTCAGGCTTTTGACAATGATAGCACTTGAATTTGCTTTTAGACTTGGATCTTCCTCTAAATTTGGATTTTCCTCTTTGTTCTCCATTTTGACTCCAACCCCTATTTTCTACAATGAGGGCTTGTGTGTCATTGTTAGTCATATCCTTCAAACGAGTTTCTTTAGTGAATAGGCTATTTTTCCCTATGTTCATTGTCACTTTTCTATCAAGTGCTAAGTTAGTTAATGAGATTATTCAAGGATTCCAAGATTTAGGGAGGGATCCTAGAAGTATTATAGCTTGTATATCATCACCCATGCCTTGTCCTGTAGATGATAGTTGTATTGTCAAGTCTTCAAGCTCATTTAACTGCTCCACAACTAACTATCCCTCCTTCAATTTCAAATTCATGAGTTTTCTCATTATGAAAAGCCTTCCTTAGGCATTCTTTTTCTGGTACATATTTTCAAGAGTTTTTCAAAGAATATGTGGATTAGTTTCTTTGGAAACTTGACTGTAAATTGAGAGATCTATGCACTAATGTATGGTAGGTAGTGTTTTCTTCTTCATTATCTTCCATTCTTTTTCTAACAATTTTCTTGGCTTGGTAGTACCAACTTTTACTAGTTAATATAGATCTTTAAAATAGAGATGATCCTCTATCATGGTGGTCCATAATGAGTAATTTGTTGAATTCAATTTGACTATGGTTCTAAAACTACTCTTCATCTTGTTGTAATAATGGTTAATGATGTGTAAACAATACCCTATATGTATAAGCAATTATAAAAAAAAAGAGCAGTTACAATAACCATAAGCAATAAAACTAGCCAATTAGTGGTAAAAATAAATTTGGTGACTCAGCTAAATTAAAGGTAGTATAACCAGCCAATATAAATTACAAAATAATTTTAATAATATAGTCTCGCTCGGATATCAATTGTTAGGATTAGAATGTACATATAAGTAACAAAAAATTAGAATTGAAATAGAAGAAGAATAATAAAAGATAACAAGAATTTTTAAAGGGAAAAATCATGGGACAAACTCCGAATATATCTACTATGTGATAAAATTGGCATAAGAGATATTTTAATATTTCTCTTATACTTACTATTCTCTCTCCTGAATTTGTGACTTAATCTCCATAATTTTATCACTCCAATATTCTTAATTTAGACCACTATAATTTTCTCATACTATATCTAGTTTGATACTTACAACTCACTCTAAGAAAAATTACAAGAATTAATTTTTTTTTCTCACAAAAGTGAGCTCTTATGAATTTTTTTTTCTCACTCAGTTGCTTCACAATGGGCAAATATGGAAGTCTGTTTATAGAACCATTGCTGAATTGCCTAATAAATATTTTTCTACCTTCAATCACTTGCGAACTTCTATTTAATTGTTTGTTTGACATTGCAAACAACCATTTCCTTCCAACCACTTATGCGGCTGCTGCACCCCCTATTTTTTCATTTTGTCATGTGCTAGACACTTATTGTGTTCAAACCAACGAGTTTCATTTCAATGGCCAATAAAACAATCCACATAGCAGCGATTCCGTGTCCAGGCTTCAGCCATTTAGCTCCCATTGTTGAGTTCGCCAAGCGATTTGTGCAGCTCCATCCAGACTTCCATATCACCTGCATCATTCCAACACTTGGTTCTCCTTCCTATGCCTCCATGTCCGTTCTCCAAACACTTCCTCCAAACATTCACTCCATTTTCCTTCCTGCAATCAACCCACAAGACCTTCCAGAAGGCGTCGCCTCTGCAGCTCAAATCCAACTAACTGTTTCTCACCCTTTTCCTGATATACACAACGCACTAGAATTGCTCAGTACTAAATTTTAGATTTCTGCTTTAATGGCGGATCCCTTCGTTGGGGAAGCGCTGCATTTTTCTAAGGAATTCAACGCTTTGTCCTTCATTTACTTCCCATCTGCAATCATGACTCTCTCCTTCTGCCTTCATTTGCCAAAGCTGGATCAGACTCTTCCTAATTCTGTTCAATTCAAAGACTTGCCCGAACCGGCCAAAATTCCCGGTTGCTGTCCAATTCCTGGCAGATATTTATCCGATACAAGATCGGAGGGTTGAAGATTATAGAGTAACTATTTCTTGAACTCTGCAAAGGGTTCTATTCGGCTGATGGAATTTTGGTGAATAGCTTCCTCGGGCTGGAAGAAGGGCCCATAAAAGCCTTGACTGAGCGTGGCTTGGTAACCCTCCTGTTTATGCAGTCGGATCCATTATCAATTCCGGGTCGGGTACTGAAGAAAACGGATCGGTGTGTTTGAGATGGTTGGATAAGCAGCCAGCAAACTCAGTTTTGTTTGTTTCCTTTGGAAGTGGAGGGACACGTTCTCAAGAGCAATTGAATATCTTGTGGGTTATTAGGCCACCAAGCGAGTCAGCAAGTGCTGCTTACCTTGCCGCAACAGAAGAAGACCCTTCGCAATTTTTACCATCTATGTGCTTGGAGAGAACAAAAGATCAAGGTTTGTTGGTCCCATCATGGGCCCCACAGATTCAAGTTCTAAGCCACAATGCCATATGTGGGTTTCTTTCTCACTGTGGTTGGAATTCAACCCTTGAGTGCTTGGTAAATGGTGTGCCTATTATAGCTTGGCCGCTCTTTGCTGAGCAAAAAATAAATGCAAATATGTAAAGTGATGAGCTGGAAGTGGCATTGAGGCCAGTAGCCAATGAGAAAGGAATAGTGGAAAGAGAGGAAATTGCTAAGGTTGTGAGAATGTTTATGGAAGGTGAACAAGTCAAAGAAAGAAGGTGTAGGGTGAAGGAGCTGAAGGACGCTGCTTCTTGTACCTTAATGGAAGATGGGCTCCTTACAAAGATCTTGTCCAAGTTTGCAACCCATTTGAGAGGCTATTAGGAATTAGGAGGGTTAGGAAAACCTTTTTCATTACTTTTTTTTGTCTTTTTCTTCTCTTTAATTTTGGTGTGCTCTTGCTCAATTTGTTGTCTTATTTTGAGCTCATAACTTATTTTATAATTTTGTAATTAAATTGAGAAATCTTATATTAACTAATTTCCCTCATAAATTATGATTTTCTATAATATTGGTGAAATGGATATAATAATTATATTAATTTTACACTGATTCTATATTCATGTATAATACAATATGGATATAAATTGGATACACTAGTGGTTGTATTATCATTTATTCATATCTTATTAGGTCAATAAATTTTTTTAAAAATTTTTATTATTGATAAAAATTATTAATTTTTATTATTGATAAAAATTATTAATTTTTATTTTTTAATCATATTTTATTTTCTTGACCAATTGATAATGCAAAAATTTTTACACTAATATTGAAAACCTTTAATTTAAGTGACATAAATATGATATTTTTGAAAGGTTTTGTCTTCTTATCAATCCATTTATGCGTGGATTTAGTATTTTAATCATTTTTATCTTCATAAAAAATTTTATTACCGATAATTAAATTTAAATTCATAGACCAAATACATAAAGTTAAATAAATTTATTATTTTATATTAAATGTTCGTAGAAAAGGGAGATTCGGGATCACAGATAGTAGCATTAGTTAGTTTGTCATGATTGGTGTCCGGATTACGCTTAGATAAAGTTTGATTTTGTAGATTATTTCTTTTGGAAGACTGCTTAATTTTTCCTTTCATGTCTCTTTTTTTCAATAAGAAAGGTTCTCTTTCATGTTTCTTTGACCATAGTATTAAAATAAAAAAAAGGCCATGAGTAAAAAAAAAATGAAATGTAAAATTTAATTCTGAGACCTCTTAGATTGAAATTCATAAAGTTGTCCTATCATTTTATACAAATTAGTGTAGAATTATTTATAGATAAAATAATTAAGAAAAAGGTATCAAAATCAAACTTATAACATACTACTTATTTCAATAGTTGATAATGATGAAAGTCAATTTGCTAATGATATTATTTAATTAATTTCACATTAATACCAATCAAATTCGGTTCAGACGTTAAGTTTGTAAAGTTTTTCCTAATTATTTATCCCATTTATACTCATCTATTAATCACAATATTTAATTAATGAATAATAAAAATTAATTAAAACATTTTAAAGAATATATTAAAATATATTTTTTATATTTTTACTAATATGGATTTTTTAACATTAAATCATACCTTTTTATATTTTTATTAAAATTAAGTATGAATTATTAAATATAATGAGTTTAAATATGAGCCACTATTAATATAAGATTTTTTACAATATTAGTGAATAAAGATAATATTAATTAATAATTTTTACTAATAATAAAATAATTTTTATAAATTTTTGATGAAATGATAATACATATATAGGTGAATGTGTAAAAATGATTTAAATTAATAATGGATCAAATTTAAATTCAACATAAATTTTATATATATTTTTAATTCATATGTTTTCATTATAAAAAGATATTATTCATTTATCAAAAACATAGGATTAAATATTATGATTATTTTAAATTATAGTATCTTTTAGGAATCAAAGTTAGTATACTATTTTTATATTTTAAAAATTTAAATTTTGATTAATTTTAATTTTAATTTAACTCATATTTTAGTTTAGAATTTAATTAATATCATTATTTAATTACATTTGTTTACATGTATTTTATCACAACAAAAGAAGATTTTATGTAAAATATCTTGTCCCACTAAATTGAAATGCATTTCTTGCAAAATTTTGATCACCAAGCTTATTCCCCATTCAATTCAAGAAAGCAAGCGGCAGGGCGACCTAAAATTATGTGAATTGTCTTGGGTGACGTATAAATGTCACACTGACTTGTAAGGTTTTCCGTAATAACAAGAGTGTCAAAGTTACCAAATACTAATCCGTTTGTTTTGTCAGAAAGTATTTTCCGTAAGAAAATGTCATTTGTATATAAATTAATGAAGGGATGATATGCTATTTACATTGATGACTAAAAAAAATGATACCTAAAAGCTTAGAAATAGAAGAATGCAAATTCCTTTTTGAAATAAGGGAAGTTGTTTTCCCAAAATTTTTATATTTAACATTAAATAAATAAAATACTTTCCTTCATATTATCATTTTTATAATTATATTTTGCAAAAAATATTTTCCGACAAAACAAAAGGAGCCTAAATACTATTAAACTTTGATTTCCAATCACTGAAAATAAAATATTTTCATTGATGATTTCTTTGAAGTAAGAAATTTATCAAAAAATTTTCTATCGAAAACAACAATTTTTTTTTTCTGTTGTGATTGAAACATTAAGACGAAAAAAATATTTATGCGCAAGGTTAGCATAAATTTTATACATAGCTACTCAGATTTGTGGAAGCATTTCTATTGTGAAAATTATGACCAATTGATTTCATTAAATTTATAAAATATTCATTGCTGGATGGGTGTTTAGTTATTTACAGTAAGAGATATAAGACTATTATGTGTATTGAAAATGAGATTTAAAATTAGATTTTACATGTATATAGAATGATTGGGCAAATTTATAAGGTCCAATACAATGGATATAAATGACTCAAAACTTAATTTCAAATATCAATTTTATTACCTATAGCATTTTTGCAAAAGAATAGCAATGTTACATCTACTAAAATTGAATTTTGAATACAAGTCAAGAGCTCCTATTAAATATAGAATGGTGATACAAATTTGTAAAGTTCAATCCAATGAATATAAATAATTCAAAACTCAATTTTAAATTTCATTTTTGATATCTATAACATTTTTGTAAAAGAATATCAGGGTTATATACAACAAAAAATTGAAATTGTGTCAAAAATCATTTCAAAGATGATAATATATATTTAATTTGAATATAAATATCCTTATTTATATATTTTAGAATTTATTAATAGAATCTCAAATTAACGTGCCCCTTTGTTTTAATACAATATTAAATAATAGAGAGGAAAAGGAAGTGTAAATAATTAAGATATAGATAAAATGGTTCAATAAAATTAAATTGAATATGAATCTAGTATAGCATGTATAGTCGTAGTTGTTACATCTGGTTTTTTTATTAATGTAAATCTCATGAAAATGATGGGATCCTATATGTTTGGACAACTAGTTGAAACACCTAACTATTGATTAGCATGAATCCTATAAAAATAAAAATACAGGAGGTCTCATACCAATGGCTAAATATAATGTCTGATCATTGATTTGCGTTGACAGGGGCAAATTAGAGTACTTTGTGGGGGAGATTAAAACAAAAAATATTACTAAAAAATACTATTAAATAAATGTTATTATATAAAAAAATAGTTTTTATATAAATTTTATTATACTTCATAGAAAATATTATTAAATAAATTTTATTATTCATTTGGTTATCCTATCAACTATTTGTATTCCTATAACAAAAAAATAATTTTTTAAAAAAATATTTATACAGGGTTAAAAATATCAATCTAATTATGCTAAATATTTGATTAATTATAATATATATTTTAAAAGGAGGTAAATAATAATAAAATTTTAGATAATAATGTATTTTGTTGATAACTGCATGAAGTTACACTATTCTATAATTGAAAATATATTTATGATTAAATGATTTCTTTGCATCAATACTATGGCTATCTTTTATTTCAACCAATATCGAATTAATAATTTAATAAACTTAAATTTATCAAATAGTCAGTCAATTACATTACAATTAACAATGAGGCTCATTTTTTATCTATATTCAATATTGAAACATTCAAAGATAATATTTGATCAATAAGAATTGACAATTTGACAAATTTAAAAGTATTTTATAACATTATACAAGTTAATTTGGAATTATTTCTAAATAAAATAATTTAGAAAAAGATATCAAAATCAAATTCTTATAATATAATAATTATTCTAATAAATGATAAAAGTCAATCTGTTAATCATATTATTTAATTAATTTCACATTAATGCCAATCAAATTTTGGTTCAAACGTTAAATTTACAATTTTTTTCCTAATCATTTATCCTTATTTATACTCATCTATTAATCTCAATATTTAATTAATGAGTAATAAAAAATAACTAAAACAAATTAAAGCAATATGCTAAAATATCTATTTTTATATTTTTACAAATATAATTTTTTAAAATTAAATTATTATGTTTTTATATTTTATTAAAACTAAAGATGACTTATTAAATATAAATGAATTTAAATTTGATTTACTATGAATGTAAAACTTTTTATATTATTAGTGAATAAAAATAATATTAATTAAATTTTTTAACTAACATTAAATTTTTTAATGACATGATAATATATGAGTAAGTAATAGTGTAAATTAGTTTACACTAAGGATGACAATTTTTTGGGGCGGATGGTTGCCTTGCGGATTTTGCCTTGATAGGGTGCGAACATGGTAGGAAATTTGCCCTGTGAAACAAGGTGCGGGGCAAATTTTACATCCAAAGCAGATTTTGGGGTAGATGCAGTATTAGTGAAATTTGCCCTATGGAGCTTCGTAATTTTAATATTACATTTTTATCCTTATACCTAACGCATGTATATATATTATAGAGTTTTTAGTAATTTAACAATTGAAAATAAAATTTAATAATGCTATTTATAATTTTTTAATTTAATTATGTAAATTCATTCATTTCTTTCAATTGCTATATTGTTGTATTGTTGTTCTACTATTTTTCTATTTTGTTGTGTTGCTATATTGCTATACATCTTCATTTTCTCATTTTGTCCAAATTCTTATTGTTTCATTCAATTGCTATGTGTTTTAGTTTAGGTATCTAAATTCATTTATTTCCTTCAATTATTGTGTTACTATGCTATTGTTATTGTATTGCTATGTTGCTATGCATATTTATTTTCTTATTTTGTCTAAATTCTTATTATTCTATTCAATTGTTATGTGTTTCAATTTATGAGATAAGACTTTATTAAATATTATGTGATATTTATGTTTAAATTTGAAATATATAAAATTTTAAAAAATTTTATAATTTTTTTTATTTTTTTATTTTTTTCATTTTTTACGAATTTCCCCACTAGCATCGTTGCCTTACGAATTTTAAAGAAAAGGCCTCAACTTGCCTTATCTTGTGAGGTAGGGTAAGTTTAGGGTAAATGGCAAGAGGGTGCAGGGTGAGTAGTTTGGGGCAAATCTGCCCTCGCTCTACCCCACTACCATCTCTAGTTTACACTAATAATGAATTAAATTTATATCTAATATAAATTTTATATTATTCATATTTTTTGTTATAAAAATATTGTTCATTTATTATGAATATGGGATTAAATATTATGATTATTTTAAATTATGTTATATTTTAAAAATCAAAATTAGTATATCATTTTTATATTTTAAAATATGAATATTTTAATTAATTTTAGTTTAAATTTAACTAATATATTAGTTTAGAATTTAATTAATATTATTATTTAATTACATTTATTGACATGTATTTTATTACAACAATAATGTGATTATTTAATTATATTTGTTGTCACAAATTTTGTCACACAACATCTAAAACCTTTTTTTTCCTATAGATCGACACAACATTTTGAATGTTACTTTTATATATTAAAATATAGAAATAGTGATCAAATTTATACTCAAACACCAGATCCAAAAAGTTAAATGAATTTATTGGTTAAAATATCAAAATACGGCTATTTCATAAACTATTTTTCGCTAAAGTATTTACCAAAGTACGCAGGACGCCACACTGTATGGCATCATCGGCCGCTGAAGGCGCCTTCGCTGCACGAAGAGTGTGCGGGGCTAGGGGGCGCTATTTCACTTGGCGCCTCCCTAGCCCCATTTCATAAATTAAAATGGGGCTGGGGAGGCGCCAAGTGAAATAGCGCCTCCCCAGCCCTATTTTATAAATTTATATATTTATTTATATAATTTTTATTTTATTATTATTTATAATAAAATTATAATTTTTAAAATATAATTAATTATATTTTATGATATTATTTATATATATTATAATTTAAAATTAAGATTTATATATAAATATAAATTATCCTTATATTTTTATTAATTTACAATCTACACTATTTATAATATAAATCTAAATATTTTTTATAAAATATAATTAATTTAATTTTAATATAATTATATCTTAATTTTAAATTATAATATATATAAATAATATCATAAAATATAATTAATTATATTTTAAAAATTATAATTTTATTATAAATAATAATAAAATAAAAATTATATAAATAAATATATAAATTTATAAAATTTAATTAATTTATAAAATGGGACTGGGGAAGCGCCATTTCACTTGTCGCCTCCCAGCCCCAACTTAAGTTTAGGAAATGGGGCTGGGGAGGCGCCAAGTGAAATGGCGCCTCTCAGCCCTGCACAGCCTTTAGCGAATTCATGCAGCGAAGGCGCCATGTTGAAAGGCTCCTTCAGCGACCGATAACGCCATCCAGTGTGGCGTCCTGCGTATTTTGATAAATACTTTCGAAACCGCAGTAAAGCAAAAAATAATTTATGAAATAGCCGTATTTTGGTATTTTAACCGAATTTATTAGCTTCATCTTAAATGTTAGAAGACAAGAGAGAGTCGCGATCACAATAACTACAGCAGTTGTTTGGTCATGATTGAGATTGTTTCTTTTGGAAAGCTCAACAATAAAGGTTTTGTTTCACGTATTTTGACTATAATATGAAAAAAATACATTAATTAAACATCTGAGTCTTGCAAATTGACATATTTCTTAAACCCATCAACCCAGCGTTGTCAAGGGGGAAAATGCTTTTATTATTCAATAAGTTTTCCTTTTTCATGTAGATTTTTTAATATGTAGCACAAGTGATTAAGTCATTCGCTTGCGAGGCATAAAACTCAAAATTGAATCAATGATGCATTAAGAAGTGAAACTTTATATAAAATATCTTGTTCCACTAAATTCAAATGCATAAATTATGATCACTAATATTATTCCCCCTTCAACTCAATAATGCAAGGTTCAGACTGACCTAAAAGTTAACGTGGGGCTCTGCCTAAGTTTACTTTTCTAAAATTCTATGAATTGTCTAGGGTGACATGAAAATGCCACACTGGCCTGTACGATTTTCTGTAATACCAAGAGTGTCAAAGTTACTTAATACTAAATATTAAATTTTAAATTCAAATCTAAGGCATCGAAAATAAAATATTTTCATTGATGATTTCTTTCAAGTCAGAAATTTGTCAAAATTTTTCCTGTCGAAAATAACACTTTTTCTACGCTGATTGAAATATTAAGACAAAGAAAACAAAATTGTGCGCACAGTTAGCATAAATTTTACATATAGCTTCTAAGATTTGTGGAAGCATTTCTATTATGAAAATTAAGATCAACTGATTTCATAAATTAATAAAAGTTTCATGGGGGTTGTTTAGTTATTTACAATAAAAGATATAGCAAAGTTATGTTACTTGAATTTATGTTACTTGAATTTTAAAGAATTAGAATTTCATTTGAGATGGAGCCTACGAAGAAAAAGTGTTGGAGAAGATGAAGTAGAGGCATGACGATGGCCTGGAAAGCTATAAAGCCTCCTTTTTCTCCTCTTTCAAAGTTGATAGAATTGTCTTAGGGGTTGGATCTTTTTATAATATGAACCATGAGGTGTAGAATTATACTACCTACCAATTTTTTCCTAAATTTAATAATCGATTTTAATTCCTACCCAAAAAAAAAAAATCAATTGTGGTTCTTCATGTGAATTAATTGTTTGAGCTATTGTGTACAACTATCGCACTCACAATAATAATATTACTAAGTGAGATTCATTCTATTATTATTTTTAGCACCTATCTTTTAAATACTTTAATGCTATCTTACCTTATTTATAGTAATTATATTATGGAAAATTTACTATTTATAGTAGTAAATCAAGAAATTATTTTGAATAGCAAATTTTTTAATCGTTCTATAATAAGTAGCTAATGGGAAATCTACTATTAATGGTAGTAGATACTAAGAAAATTATTTTGAACGACAAATTTTCTAACAATTAATGAACAAATTGATTTTTTAATTTTCCTTGATGAATGTGGGACACCCATAATGGGGCCCATATGAAAGGTTATCATCCTTGACCTTTCAGGTTGCATTATTTCAAGAAGAAATATAACCTTTCAGTGTTTCAGGTTGTATTATTTCAAGAAGAAATATAACCTTTCAGTATGAAAGGATATGATCTGATAGAAAACTTTTATAAATAGAATAAAATCTCATATCAGAAAGTTGCTAAAATTTTTTGTCAGATAACTCACATAATACAATTAATTCTCTAAGTGTGTGTGGTGGTGCATCTGTTGTGGAAATGCAATCTGGAGTTCCAACTGGTGATTCTTGATTTTCGTGTGGGTACGTGAATTAGTGTTCGTGAGTACGTGTTCGTACAGTATAGAAAACATCCAAGTAATATACAGCATCAGATCAATCAAGGAAATCAAGTATGTATCCGCTGCGTGTTAATACTATATAAATTCCTTCATTGGTATCAGAGCCTGGTTGTTTTGAATGTTTGTATGATTCTTGATGTTTGCAAAATATGACCAATACTGGGTGAGAAACATTGATTCAATACATGTATGCATGAGAAACTTGTAATGTCCGTATGCTATGCATTTATTTTTTTGGAAGACCTATGAATGTACATTAGGAACTTTTCACATAAACTGAACAGCATGTTTCAACACCGGACAACGTGCTTAATTTCTCATTTGTTCTTGATGACACTAAATACATGCATGACAAATTTTTTTTTATTATTCTAGTATTGTAATTTTTTTCTTACTACTTATATGTATATATATTTTTTCTTTGTTTTGTTCTATAACAAATGCATATGGATATAAAATGTGTTTTACTATAAGAATTACATGGAATTATACACATAACATTTAGCATGTTTTATGGACCATAAGACTATCATAAATATGCATAAAATACTAATAGAGAAGAGAACAGTACCAAAAAGACTTCATAAAACTCATTTTTATTTTTTCTTAGGACACCTAAAAAATTAAATTTTTAAGCCCTAAAATTACCCTAGAATTGTAGAGCATAAAATTCTAAAAATTTTAGCTTTTGAATTATCCAAAATGGACTTCTGGATCAAAAGTTATGGTCAAAATACGAAAATGGGTCAACTGGGTCGCGAACCAGGTCGGGTCAACCCACTACGACCTGGCTGGAGGTTGAAGACGACCAAAACGACGTGTTGTTTTGGCCAATCCGTAAACGACAAGTCATTTTAGCCAAGAACTACTAAACGACAGTGGCGAAAATGACGTGTTGTTTTAGCCAGCCATAAATAACAAGTCATTTTAGCCCAGAATTGCCAAAATGACAGTGCCAAAACAACATGTCATTTTTACCAGGAAGAATTTTTCAAAAAAAAAAAAAAAAATTTTCACTCTTGGGGGGAGGCATGTGGGGCCCACCCCCACACCCTATGGCCACATTTCATGCACTAATGAACTGGGGAGGATGAGTTCTCTGTCGACAGCCGCGATCGGTGGTTGAAATCGCCATGCAAGGTGGTGCATGGGGGAGGTTATTTTAAAAAAAAAATTTTAAATAGAAACTTTTAACAGCACGTGGGGGCGCATGCAAGGGTATTTTTGATCCAATTTTATTTCAAAATTTCCCTAAATCCATGATTTACACATTGGTATGCAATTTGTACATTTTGGAAATTTTTTTTTATGTTTCTATAAAAAAAAATTAGCTTAAATTTGACTGTTATTTCCTTTATTTTTTTGGCATATAGCCATGGAACAGTGGTTCTTGGAAGAAGATAACCCCTACGGCTTTTTGGAAAGCTTGGGGGATTGTTATGGCAGAGAGTCAGATTAGGTGGAGACCACAAAAAACCTAAAATACATAGTACATTCCCTATTTAAAAGATGCAAAAAGACCGACCTGCCCATGACATCTATTTTGAACAATTTTAAAACACTAAAATCAAATCTCAACCGAAGGGGGAAGGTGTTTCCCAATACAGATTGGGTCAATACACTATTGAACGAAGTACCAAACGATAATTTTTGGAAAGCAATTAAAAAGAAACTATAGAAATGCAAAGACTATAACTTAGGGATCGTCAAAAGAATGGAACTTGAAAAGTGTATGGAAATTCTAAGATTACAAGAGGTCTGTCAATTTAAAGCAAATTGGAAACGATCCATCCTATGATCTCAGTTCCCAAACATGAGGAGTGCGAGATGCTTCGGACACAGCATCATGGAAAGAGGATCCCACTTGAAGGGTCCGATGAGAGCGATGAACAAATTTGAACATGAACTTGCTCATCACAAGAACCCACCAAAACAACTATTTAGTACCTTTGATGAAATGGAGATATTAGATACGAATTAAGGAACAATTGTGTATTTTTTCTTTATTTTTTATGGATTATTTATTGAACTAGTTATTTGTTTTAGTTATTAAATGTATGCTTACATTTATGCACAATTACATATCTATCTTATTAAATGTTATATTTAAGTGGGAGCTTTTAGATTGCGTCCATCTAAGAGTAACAACATTTGCATTAGGGATATCTTGATAGGAAATAATGATAGTATTTAGAAAAACCATGCGATAGGGGTAAACAAATGTAAACTCCTGACCATGAACTAAGTAGTGTCATTGTTGTTCTATGTAAGAACTATGCAAATAAAATGACATTGTATACTCATTAAGAAATGTTCAAATCCAACAGGATGGCTAGCAAAACCATTATTGCCGACTTAAACAAAGGTGACAAGTTAAACGAGGACAATTGGGACATATGGCATCGAAAAATATCATACATACTAGAAGAACAAGATGCTTTAGAAGCCTTAAATCATGTAATGATAGAACTGGAACTCGAAAATTCTGCTTAACATAGAAGAGATGCTGAAGCATTTAATGTCTGGAAAAAGAAAAACAACATCGCACATATTACACTTTTGAATGCGATGGCAGATGACCTCATGTGCGAATATGAGGGTTACCTGACTGTTCAAGGCATGTGGATTGCCTTGAAAGAGAAATTTGGTGGTACTTCAGCTACCAAATTAAGGATACTCATAATTAAATTTGACACATATAAACTTCGGCCGAACACGCCGATGAAATAACATTTAAGAGAAATGTCAAATATGATATGTGAGCTCAAGTCTACGGGCCACGCACTTTTTGATGAGTAGCAAGTGCAAGCAGTAATTAGATCACTACCCGCTAGTTAGGAATAGATGAAGGTTAACTTGACCCATAATGAAGGCATTGTCACATTTAATGATGTGGTGAGACATTTGGAACTGGAAGATGAACGTCTGGAAGCTTACAAATCCTCTAGACAAGAAAATATAGCAGAGGGAGCTGGTCCCTCTCACTCCAAGCCTAAATTAAAGAAGGGCAGGAAGTTCCAAAAAAATAAGTTCGGACCAAATGTCAATAGCAAAAGGACCTTCAAGAAAAAGAGGGGAAAACGTGGTGGGAAGAATGTTGATCTCAAGAAGATCAAATGCTTTGCGTGTCAAAAGAAGGGTCATTTTGCTCAAGATTGCACTTAGCAAAACGATCAAAATAAGGTATCTCTGGACACTAAAATTGAAAATTTTTCATTTGTTTCCAGTACTATTTTTCTAACAGAATCTCATCCTTTGTGGATTTTGGATTCAGGTGCCACAGGCCATGTGAGTAAGGATCGAGGATCCTACATCAAGTATCGTCGAATGCCAAGTCAAAGAAGATGGCTTTATGTTGGCAACAACGCAAGGATTGAGGTCAAAGGAATTGGAACATGCAAATTGGATTTGTGTGGAGGACGAACCTTAATCCTACATGATGTACTTTTTGTACTTGATATTCAGCAAAACTTAGTTTCTATTTGTTCCTTTCTAAAGTTTAGTTTTTTTATTAATTTTCATGACAATATTTTTAACATTTTTATGGATAATATATTTTATGGTTCTGGTTTTATTTCCGATGGCCTTGTCATTTTAGACATTGTTGATAGTATTACTTACGATTGCTTTACCGCTTCTACTTCAAAATTCAAATGTTGATATGAATGTTTGGCATGCTAGACTAGGACATATAAATCAAAATAGGATGATTAAGCTAGCAAAAGATGGATTGCTAAGTACAAATTCAAGGTTAGAAATGTCCTTATGTGAACACTGTCTAGCTGGTAAAGCAACTAGAAAACCATTTGGAATAGAGACTAGGGTTGAAACTCCATTGATGATTACTCACGTTATGGTTATATTTATTTGATTTTACATAAGTTAGAAGCATTAGAATGTTTCAGATGATACTTAAATGAAGTAGAAAAACAAATGGATAGAAAAGTAAAAGTACTTAGAACTGACTGTGGACGTAAATATTTATCAGAACAATTCAAAGAGCTTTGTGAAGAGAAGGGGATAATGAGAAAATTAACAATTCCCTACACTCCACAATAAAATGGAGTAGCTGAAAGAAGGAATCGAACACTTTTAAACATGGTTAGGTCAATGATGGCACAGGCAAATCTACCTTTTTCATATTGGGGAGATGCTTTATTAATAACCACTTTCATTCTTAACTAGGTGCCTTCAAAATCAGTTACATCTACACCCTATAAACTCTGGATAAAATGTAAACCTAATTTAAGTATTCTCAAACCATAGGGGTCTACTGCATATGTCCATGATACTTCTCATAAATATGGAAAATTAGGTCCACGAGGGACGAAATGTATCTTTATCAGATACTCAAAACAGTCTAAGGTTTATGTCTTCATTGGTGAAAATGAGGATGGTACTGTAACAAAACTCGAATCGAGGGATGCCACATTTTTGGAGAATGAATTTCCTAGCAGAGGAGAGATTGATCGCACTATATCATTTTATGAGACACAAGATCAAGTGGATAATAATGAGAATTATCCATCTTATCTGAGTGGGAGCTCTCATGAAATGCCTACCGATCCAAGTGAAAGTTCGAAAAAAATGAATGAGAACCCTGTATTAAAATATGATGCAATACAGAATGCCCCACTATGGAAAAGTAAAAAAGGTAATATACCTAAAAGATGCTTTTCTATTGAGGGATTAGCTCTTATGATTACTCCTCAAGACAACGAAAAGCTAAGAATTGTTTAAAAGGCTCTAATTTGTCCTGCTAAGGAACATTGGAAGAAAGTAATGGAGGAAGAGATGGACTCAATGAAAACTAACTAAGTTTGGAAATTGGTTAATCTACCAATTGGCTGAAAGGCAATAGGGAACAAGTGGGTTCTCAAAATTAAAAGGAAATCAGATGGTTCAATAGAAAAATACAAGGCTCGATTAGTTGCAAAAGGGTACACACAACAAGAAGGAATAGATTATGAGAATACATTCTCTCCTGCTGTACGTTTTAATTCAATTAGATTGCTCCTAGCCATAATAGCAAACCTAAATTTAGAATTATATCAAATGGATGTAAAAATTGCCTTTTTGAATGGAGAACTGGATAAAGAAATCTACATAGAACAACTAGTAGGTTTCATCCAAAAGGGAGACGAAAAGAAGGTTTGTAAACTTCAACGGTCTATTTATGGACTAAAACATCCAGACAATGGCATTTGAGGTTTCACTAAGCAATAACTTCATTCGACTTCAAAATGATTGAGAAAGATTATTGTGTTTACATTAAGTGGTATGAAGGTAATTTAGTGATATTATCCTTTTACGTGGATGATATACTATTGGCTGGGAATAACTTGAAATTGATCATGGCTATTAAGGAATGACTATCCACGAATTTTAAGATGAAAGATATGGGTGAAGCAGATTACATTCTTGGAGTCAAAATCTTTAGGGATTACTCCAAGAAACTTGTTTCACTTTCTCAAGAAAAATACATACGTAATTGTCTTGAAAAGTTCAATATGAAAGATTGCAAACCTATAGATACCCCTATTAACAAGAGCGAACCATTGAGTCAGGAAATAAGACCTCAAAGTGATTTTGAATGAAAGTCAATGGAAAGAGTTCCTTATTCCAGTGCAATTGGTAGCCTTATGTATGCAATGATATGTACTCAACTGGATATTTGCCATGCGGTCGGACTCGTAAGTAGATACCAATCAAACCCCGGACAGAAACATTGGAAAGCTATCAAGCGAATACTAAGATATCTAAAAGGAATGACTGATTACACACTCTGTTATCAAGGAGACAACCTATGCTTAGTTGGATATTCTGATGCAGATTGGGAAGGAGACTTGGATGAGCGAAAATCCACATCAGGATACTTATTCTTGCTAAACAATGGTGCCATATCATGGTGTAGCAAGAAGCAGACATGTATTGCTTTATCAACAATGGAAGCTGAGTTTGTAGCATGTTCTGTAGCAGTACAAGAAGCTATATAGCTGAAAAGATTCATGGAGCATCTAGGGATTTGTGGTAAAAGCTTAAACCCCATCCTGATACATTGTGACAATTAGGTAGCCATCGCTTATACAAAGGATCTGAAGTACCATAGCAAAACTAAGCATATAGATATCAAGTACCATTTTGTTAGAAATGCCATAGTAGAGAAAAATGTCACCATACAATATATTTTTACGCATAAAATGATAGTAGATCCTTTTACTAAGCCTATACCTAGGGATGTGTATGTTGAACATGTAAAATCTCTTGGTATGCATAGAATATAATTGAACATTTTTATGAATAAAATTTATTCTATTCTATTATTTGTTATAATACGTGTTTGAGTATACAGATGTCTAGTATGTATGTCATATATGTTATTTAGGTTAGTTCTCTCACACGAACAACTACCTCTGACACTCAGAAGGAGTGGGCGGAGATGAGACATGTGTTCACCAATACAATAAATTATTTTTTGGTTGAGAAGTAACAAAATAAAATAAAATATGTTGCCTTGATAAAAAGAAACAAAGGAAAAGTCAAGATGAGATCTAAAATACAATATGGATTGACTTGTGAATTATCCCACCTTCCACAATACCTGTAGCTAGACAATGAATTCTTCAAAATTGACATCAAAAGAAGTCGAACAGTGTGAAAGAATTTAAGTTAGGTACTGTGTATACCTCAACTAAAATCTGTACGGTGTTAATAATAAAATTGACATACACTCTTGTGTTACAAGAGAAATACCATAACATGTGATTCATACCACATGTGCAATATAATCGCAAACGAGAAGCGAGTGAAAGATCCCTGGTTCATTGTTGTGTGAGTCTCAGAAAAGAATAATTCTTTTCCTCAATACTCTTTAACTTTGACGATATCATGAAGAAATGATATAGTGCTTGCTATCTTAGTTTGCATCTAATAATCATGACAAATATGGTCTAAAAGATGAATGCTAGAAAAGCAACTGTTTCAAATTGAAATGATATACGGGCGAAAGAAAGATTTCCCAACATATACATGATTATGCTAGTGTTTGAGACATGTCCATTATGAAGTTAATTATGGTAACATCATAAATGTGGATACTACGCATATATGAGTGACAATCTAAGCTTGAAATAAAAGCTCGAGAGGGATCAGGTTTGAAATATGAAAAATGTATATGGGCAAATCTAGGGCATTCGAGGCATGTTACAAATAAATAAAAGATGAGGTTGTTTTGTGCTGGTCCTATAAGGCTTCCTAGTACAAGAACATCCAAGATGACGTCTCGCCCATGTGGTCACGACAATGTACCAAGTATGAAAACGTGAAAAGAGATAAAAATTATATGATGTGACTCATCCCATTATGTGTGAGTGGGAGATGATGAATGTGGGACACCAATAATGGGGCCCACATGAAAGGTTATCATCCTTGACCTTTCAGGTTGCATTATTTCAAGAAGAAATATAACCTTTTAGTATGAAAAGACATGATTTGATAGCAGACTTCTATAAATAGAATAAAGTCTCATATCAGAAAGCTGCTGAAATTTTTTGTCAGATAACTCACATAACACAATTAATTCTCTAAGTGTGTGTGGTGGTGCATCTGTTGTGGAAATGCAATCCAGAGTTCCAACTGGTGATTCTTGATTTTCGTGTGGGTACGTGAATCAGTGTTCGTGAGTACGTGTTCGTGCAGTACAGAAAACATCCAAGTGATGTATAACATCAGATCGATCAAGGAAAACAAGTATGTATCCACTGCGTGTTAATACTGTATAAATTCCTTCATCCCTTAACAAAGAAAATCATCGTTTAATTATCTTCATCAAACATGAGCTAATTTTAAATTGAGAATGAATGATATTGATCTTATCAAAATTTAAACTTCCAAGCTATGGATGATATTAAAAAGACAAATTCTCTTTGTGTTTTAAATAACATGCGTTAATTCTTATTTAGAAATATTTCAGTAACACTTATATATAATTTGTTTCGATCTATTTTACACTTTTATCCCAAGATCAATTACTTTCAATTGGTAAAAAAAAAAGAAAAAGAAAGCAAAGTAGTGATGATAAAAATTGAAGTTGTACCAATAAATTTAACTAGAGTTTAAATTTAATCAATTGATAATGTAAGATATTTTACACTATTAGTTTATAAGAAGAAGACATATTATTAAAAAATTAATATTTATTATGAATTTTTAACTCTAGTAAATGAATTTTAATAATTTTTATTACCAAGAATATACATGAACAGGTAATGATAGTAAAAGATAATTTACAATAATAATAGATTAAATTTAAATTTATTTAACCATACATAACGAATTAATTATGCTTATCATGTAAGAAATTTCCGTTAAAATAATAGTCTTCTCGACGCAAAAGTGTAACATTGCATGATATATAAAATTGGAAGGAAAATTTGTATTAAATAAGAATTAAGGGACATTATTAAGATAAGTACGAAAGTTAGAGACTAAAGTTCATTTTTAGCATTTTTTTTAATAAAGAGGTTTGAAATGATAAAGTTAATCTTGTATTATATACAAATTGTTTATGTTTAAGATCAAAATGAATATTACCAGAACTATTTTTTTATCCTATTGCATATTTTAATTTACCATTTCCTATCTTTGTAAAAAAAAACAAAGATAAAAGCTTTACTTTCAAAATAGTTATTACGTTTCATTAGATTTCAAATATGAAAATTTCATTTATGTTTTATTCTATTTTTAAAATGCATGTAATAGTATCTCCATAATATTCCATGCACTCCTTTTAAGTAAAACTGCAATTTCCTTTGGGTGATTATACTCAAAATTATATCAATGTTATGTTGTTTAGAATTTTAGATCTTGTTAATGAAATTTTATATGTTGCACGTTGGTATCAAATAATTCATTTGAATAGAGTTTTAACTAATTATTTTTAATAGAATTAGCATATATTTATTACATGACTAGCAGTGGAAATAAGTCATCTGACCTTAATAGCCTAATATATTTCTAAAATAGAATAGATTTGAAACAAATTTTTAGCCTGTTATACAAAATAGGCTAAACTATATTATTTGATGTCTTATTTATTAACCTACCAAGTTAATCCATATTTTTTTATATATTTAATTCTACAATATATAAATACATATATATATAATATTTATAGGAATTTTTTTATATATTTTAAACTGTGCATGAAAAATTTGAATATATCTTCACTTTCTTAATTTTAGCTTATATTATAATATTATATTGTATTATAATTATTTAAGTAAATGAATTATAATTATTATTATGGTATTTATATTTATTTTAAGATCAATGCGACCGATTTTTGGACCATTATAATTGGCATAAAGAATGTCAACTAAACATCTTTACAAGGATTTTTTAAATGAAAAAAATTATTATTTTCTAAAAATATGCAATATGCAAAAATTGCAAGTTTGAAAAATTCACTAAAATTTTTTTCTTTTATTTTTTAATCAAAAGACAACTTTCCCTAAACCAATGAGGTTCAACCTCTTATTATTTTGAAAATAAATAATAACTTTAACAAATAGAAACTCATCCCTGGATAAACAATATTTTTATATTTATCATTTGGTTACTATTTTAGGTTTATTTTAGATAATCATGATGTTATATGATTATTGTAACTATAAAATATGACCATTGTAACAACTTTATCTTGTTTTATTGGCTATCCTTTTATTTTATTATTATTATTTTAATTTTCTTTAAACTATCTAATTTTTTTCACTTTAAATACATACTTTCTCAAAGTCATTTGATACAATGAAGAGTTTAGAGCTCCCACATCTTATCTCAAGTTTCTTAGATGAATGTTTATAATATTTCTATTGTTTTCATTCCCCAGTTGTAAGTGCACACCTCTAGAAAATCTGTTATATGCGAGGGGATTATCACACACCAAGTCTCTTACACTCCTTATATTGAATTTTCACCAACAATATATATATATATATATTGGGATAAATATAAATAAGCCTCTTAATTAAAGTATGTCTCATCATTACATATCGCTTGAAGTTTCAAGACCTACGAATAATCTTCTTAAAATTTTCAACATATCGCTTGAAGTTTCAAGACCTACGAATAATCTTCTTAAAATTTTCAAAATAGTAAAAATATTGAAATTTCAATTAAAGGAAACAAAAAAGACAAAAATGAACCTTATGACTTTTTTCTAATTTTTTTAGAACAGAAAAAAACAATAAAAAATTAAAAAACACATATTTTACTTTCAAAAATGTAATTTATTCAAATTTTAGTAATAATTTATTCAAAATGCCTATGGTGTGAATATATTATACAATTGATTTCATTATTAATAATTTTTTTTGTAGATATCCCATTTAAAATCTAGTTAAATTCACATTAAAAACAGTTAGAAACAGTTATTGATAACATACATACTTTTTTTGTATTTTTTTAAATTGGTTTGCCAATACTTTCATTTTATTGAAAGCATCAAGGGGTTATTTGAAACTTTTGAAATTTTAAGGGGGTTATATGACATTAAGCCATACTTTAAAAGGTACATTTGTATTTTTCCCAATATATTGCATGAATGATACTGAGTGATAACTATTTTAACAAAAAGTTTGGCTTTATGCTTTCCTTCCTATGAGATCTAACTTGCTTGGATTAAATACAAATTAGTTTTTTTACATTTGCTAACTAGAAGTTTAAGTGGTATTGCTCCGTTGATCTTCATTAAAGATTTTATTCAGTAACTACAATTTTGCAAATTTTCGTTATATTAGCTGTTAGCATTTTTTAGCAGGTGAACTACTATATTGGAATTTTTCGATTTAATAAAAAAAATAGACACATATGAAGCCCAATTTATATTGTGATCAAATAGAGTATGAGCTTTGTACCTCCTAATGAGTTAGTTGGTTTGGTAGGTATATATGCTTGAAACCTAATAAGCTTTTCGTTAGAAGTTGTTAGGATTTTCTAATTAATATTATGTGGTCAGGTTCTCAGCCCATCGAGAGCCACTAGTATTAGAGAAGACTAAAAGGCCAAATTTAGTATTTACTACTTCATTTGCTTTTATTAATGAAAATATGATTGTTCCATCATATACTAAATTTAATTATAATTATATGGTAATATGAATAAAATCTCACACAAAAGATATTGAATTCATTCTTACATTTACTGTAAAGTTTGAATGTGTGTAAATTAAAATCCAAAATAATTAATTATTTTATTTTAAGTTTTGAATATCAATATTGTTGAAAATTTGTGTATAATTCACAAAAATAAAATCATATAGTCTATCAACATTAATTATCGTATAGAAATTTAGTACTTTATGCTAATTTTTCATTAAAAACATTTAAATACTGTGTAATTGATTTTGTTGTGTTTTGCAGAAACAATTTGGCACGTAAAACTTGTTCGATACTAATCTTTCTACATTGATTTCATATAATTTCATGATGTAGGTTTTTTTTTTTTAATCTCATTGCATTCAATTTTGTACGATTTGTTTAATTATTTTGATAGATTTTGAATTTGAATTTTTAGGTGTATGTTAGGGTTTTTAAATTCATAATTTAACACGATTACTTTGTTTTGTTATAAATTTTTTTAGGGGAATTGACAAGCATAAAAATTTATGCAAGTGCGATTAGGGTTATTTTGATGTCCCATACTTTTTATTTATTTTATGCTTGAATTTTCAAAATTTGTTATGTCATATAATTTGTTGGAGTGAGAAGAACTCAAAATGCAGGATCTAAAAGATCTTGTCATTTCAAGTTTGAAACACAGTTATTCAAAGAATGTGTTTCGGTTTTAATGTCTTCGTGTTTCAGTTTTGATATCTTCATCAAACTTGTAAGATGCAGTGTATTCTAGAAATGGATATGTTCTTACTGGTGAAGCAACTGTGGTGATATTTTTGTACTTGAACCAAAAACCATTACCATTATCTTATGTGGAAGTGTCTTCGGGATTATTTTAGAGCCGCTGCTAATTTAAGGCAAAAAAAATCACTATTTATGTAATTTATACTTGTGCTTTTCAAGATTTGCTATTAGAAAATAGTAATCTATCATATCTATCAATAACTAACAACAAATCCATTTTTTCTAACTAAAACAAAAGTTCCCCGATCTATCATAATTTTCACGAAATAGCATTCAAATCTAATTATCTATCAATTAATTCCATAGTCAAGACAACAAAGCCATCATAAATCAACTTTCACTTAAATGATCAAAATTAAGAAAAAAAATTGCATGTTAACCATAAAATAAGCAAAATTTCTCACACTAATCTTTCTGAAAGATGTTGGGATTGGATAGTGTATTGTTGCCTTCTATTTCCTTCAATTAAAAGAATGGCAAAAAATGGTATGAGTGCTTAATGGGTCAGTCCACATGGCCCGCGGGTTGGCCTGCATAGGCCGGGCCCATTTAAATTTAGCATTTTATGCGAATCTATTTTAATTAATCCGGTCTGCACAAAAAGCTGCAAAATTCACGAACTTTGCCTTATAAACGGGTTTGGCCCATGGGCTGACCCGTTTAACCTATGGGTTGGCCTGCATGGGCTAAGCCCATTTAGGCCCATATTTTTGTGGGCTTATTTTTTGTCAGTCTAGTCCATAAAAAACTCGCGGACCGGTCCACTAAGCTTGCAAGCTGAAGGCCCGTTAAGCACTCCTAAAAAATAGTAAATAAAAGTTTGATTCCCATAAAGGTTTCATCTCTGAATTCAACATTTTTTCAATAAATTTTAACTTCCACAAGAATGCCATAACTATATAACGAACATCTGAAATTTGATTTTAAAATCCTTAATTTTCAAAACGAGTTAAATATTCACCTAAAGCTTTTAAAGCTCAAAAGTCTTCGATACTCCCTTGGCATCCTTTGAGGTGCTTCGTAGCTCATTTTCATTAATGTACATTGGGGATCAAATTTGTGCAGGAACAAGTGTAAATAGACTAATCTCAATGAAAAAGGTAGGATTTTCCTTTTTCTTTGTAGGGGAATGTACATATCTCGAATACAGTGAGGCTGAAATAAAGCCTTATCTCATACTAATAAGAAATACTTGATACGTTCGGAAAAATGAGAATATATGGTATATCCCTTCAAATAACTGTGATGCCTGTAAAATTGTGAATCGCAAAGCTTGTCAGACTAGTGTATGTAACAAATCTCAATGCAAAATTTCATTTCATATATACTTGTGGACCATAGAATTAAAAAAAAAATACTTTGATTAATGAATCATGAGTTTTGAAAGATTCAAAATTGACTCTTAATGATTCTGACGTCAGCCTTCATTAACTAACTTATTAGTTCAATGTGACACTGTTTATGTGGACAACCGTAGCTATGTTGTGATTAATTTCCCTCGTAATACGATGTCATATGAAACAAGATTAGGGAGCTATTTGTAAGAATTTTTACTATTTTGGGTTGTTATTAATTGGATTTTCTTATTTTTATTAAAATCAGATTAATATATATAACTCACTTTTGTAGCCCAAATTATTATTAAGTAACCCAATGGGTCTTAATTTACATCTTATGCATACAATTTTATCAAAAATGTGATGAGGCTTATTAAAACAAAGTTGATGTAGAGTCTGTTATTGAGTCCATGATAGGTGGACTCAATAGGGTTTATTAATATGATAGTAGGTCCCCTCCCCATACATGAGACTATTGATAACATATCCCATTGAAGTTGTCATGTGCTGTCAAATGTGAAGAAGGAGAAGACCTAAATCTCTCGATAACATCCCTTGGTAATTACTTTTATATTGATGATTTCTTTATAAGACTATGGAAGTAAATCAAGAGATATGTAATTCTAATTTCTCTTCTATTTTTAGTTTATCAAAATTTGTGGTTTTAGATTTGATATAAAAATCCTGTTAAATACTTCAAAATTCTTATAAGTAGTATCAGAACATGTTATATCAAACTAAAATCTTAATTTAATTAATTAAGATTTTAATTTAATTTTTGTTAATAATTATTTTGTATGTATGTATGTATGTATGTATATATATATATATATATATATGTATGTATATATATATATACATACATACATACTTCTAGCATTCTATTTTCTGTTATATGTTTACATAGTGACTTCTTGTTATTGTGTGTGTGTGTGTATATATATATATATAACGGTGTTATGCTTTGACATTTATATAAAACAAGTTTTATACAAAACCTTCAGATTTCGTATATATATAAGTGTCTAATGTGTGAAACTTGTTTATATAATATTATATTTTATATATGTGTGTTTTACCTTACGTATATCTTGTTTGGTTTGGCCTTCTGTTTTATATCTATTTTGTCATTTTCTAAGTATTTCGTAATTCATGATTTTGTTTTGATGGTCTTTGTGTTTGGATTCAAGTACCTAGATGTTGACAACTCTGGATTTATATATACACCTTTTGTTTTGGTGGTGGTATTTTGAAATTTGTTTCATCCTGTTTCTTATATATATATATATATATATATGTTAGTAGATAAGTAACATTATGTCCCACATCACTTATATTTTATGATATGTACTCTATATTATATTATTTATAGTGACTGTCTAATTTAATTGAGGATATGACATTACAAATTTCTTTATAATTAGCATGGTATCAGAGCCTTCTAGGTATCCTTCTTCCATCCTAATCAACAAAAAATAAGATAGAAATAACCTAGCTTTTCCTTTCTCTTTTCCTCCTTTTCTTTTTTTTTTTATGCATGACTAAGGTCACGGTGGGGCTAGTGGCAATTTAAGTAACTTATTAGTGGAAGCCCAGACCTTCTAGGCTTTGTTTGGTGGTAGTGTATGGCAGTGGAGTAAAGCAGTAGTGCTATTTGGTGCCATTGAAGGGGTTCTTGTCACCAAAAGCAGGATCTAGGCATACCAAATGATAAATTGCAGTGAGGTGATCCATGGGGAGCGACATGTGACTCACACATGCAGTGTGTACAGTGGCACATGAAGACCATGTGCAGGGGAGTTTGTGGCACGTGTAGGCTCGAAGGGCGATGATCTCCAGTCAGGTGCTATTTCAGAGGTCACTGAGTTATTCTGTGAGGTTGGTTTTATGATTCTATGACTCCAAGCAATGTTTTCTATTTTCTAGATAATTTTTTGGTTTTCTAATTTGCTAGCTAGATAAGTTTTATTCATCATGGATGCTAGTTCTAGTTTGACAAGCAACTTTAGGGGTCTTAATGATTCAAAAAGATCATAAAATAATGGTAAACTACTATATGATAATAAATATGTTAAGTATTTGCAATTGGAGGCCTCTTTATAGTTGCCACCCATTGCCGCAATAGTTCAAATAGGTAATTATATTACATGTCTCTCCAATTCCAATTCTAAATAATTCATTGATTCTATGGCCACTAATCATATGATAGGTTAAACAAGTATTGTGTCTTCCTTTAATATGTCTTGTTCTACTCATGTTACTTTAGCTAATGGGTATATTGCTTCTATTATTGGAAGTGGTATGATTAATGTCACTTCTAATATCTCTCTATCTAATGTTTTGTGTCTCCCAAACTTCCTATTTAATTTACTTTTAGTAAGCCAAATTACATATACTTATAATTGTAGTATTTTCTTCTTTCCTAGTTATTGTGTGTTTTAGGATCTGTTGATAAAGAAAACTTTGGATAAGGGATATGAATATAGGGGATTGTATACTAGATGAGAATGTTAATTAACTAATTGTTGTTGCTACTACCCTCACTCCACATTAGTTGCATTGTCATTTTGGTCACTCTTCATTGACATTTTTACGGAAGTTATGTCCTAACTTAGAATCAGTTTCTCATTTAGACTATGAATCCTATCAATTTGCTAAACAACATCATTAGTCTTATGTTCCTAGAATTAATAAGCGAGTTTCATCTCCATTTGAGTTAGTACATTTAGATATTTGGAGACCTTACCGAGTTATTTCAAAATCTAGTTTTTGTTATTTTGTATCTTTTATGGATGATTATTCTAAAATGACTTGGCTCTATCTAATAAAAAATCATTCGGAGTTATTTAATATTTTTCATACTCTTCATGTTTAAGTTACAAATCAATTTCACATAACTATTTGTAATTTTTGAAGTAATGCTAAGGCTCTACACAATTTTCAGCTTATTTATCCCACCATGGTATAATTCATCAGTTTTCTTATGATGTTACTCCGCAACAAAATGGAGTAGCTAAACGGAAGAGTCAACATTTAATGGAAGTTTTTCGTGCCTTTTTATTTCAAATGAAAGTTCCTAAAGTTTTCTGGATAGATGTAGTTTCTACAGCCTATTTCTTAATAAATCACATGCCTTCTTTAGTTCTTGATGGTCAAGTACCCTTTTCTACTTTATTTCCTATTCCCCCACGTATTTTTTGGTGCATATATTTTGTTCATGATAATTATCCTTAAGTACCTAATTGGATCCTCAGTCTTTAAAGTGTATTTTTCTTGGATATTCTTGTACTTAAAAAGGTTATAGGTGCTTTTCTCCTTACGTAAATCATTATATTGTATCTTTTGATGTTATATTTTTTGAATTTATCCCATTCTTTGGGCCTTTTTCATTTCAAAATATGTTGATGAATACTTCCTTGTACCTTCTCCTTCATAGGATTCATAAGTTCCTCCATAACAGAATTGGTTCGACCTCCTATTAAATATATTTATTCTTATAAAGTATAGGTACCACTAGTAACTCTTCCACCAGATAACCCACCAGCATTTGATCAAGACTCTATTCTAAATGATTTGTCAGTTTCATCTCCCCTGTTGACTCCTTTCTTATTAGATTCTCCTCTTATATCTTCTGATTTGGATCTACCTATTACTTATCGGAAAGGTACCTATACTTATACTCAGAAAGGTAACTCTAGCCACCTTTATCCCATTTCCAACTATATGTCCTATTTTTCTTTAAATGCTTTTTTTCGATCATTTATTGCTTCTTTAGATACTATTACTGTTCTTAAGTCATATTTTGAAGCTCTTTCTCATTATGGGCAGTGTGCTATTATGGAGGAAGAAATGATAGCTTTTGAAGTAAATTAGATATGGGATCTTGTGCCTTTACTTGATTGTAAACAATCTATTGGTTGCAAATGGGTATTTACTGTGAAAGTGAATCCGGATGGTTCTATTGCTCGTTTAAAAGAACGTTTAGTTGCTAAAAGGTATGGCCAAATCTATGGTGTTGATTACTCAAATACTTTTTCCCCCCATGTCCAAAATTACTTCTGTTCAATTACTTATCTCTCTTACTACTACTAATAACTAGTCTCTTCACTAGTTGGATGTTAAAAATAACTTTTTACATGGAGATTTGCATGAAGAAGTATATCTGGAGCAACCAACTAGGTTTATTGCTCAAATGGGGGTCTAGGAAGGTGCTACATTTGAAAAAATCATTATATGGATTGAAACAATCTCCTTTAGCTTGGTTTAGAAGATTTAGTAAAGTAGTGATAGAATTTAAAATGAAGAAAAGTGATCATGGTCACTCTGTGTTTTATAGGCAATCTAATTCAGGATATATTCTTCTAACTATATATGTTGACGATATTATGATTATAGGGAATGACAAATTGGGAATTTCACAATTGAAAACTTTTCTTCAAGCTAAATTCTAGACTAAAAACCTAGGAGTACTTTAATATTTCTTAAGCATTCAAATTGCTCAAGGAAGAAAAAGGATTTTCTTGTCTCAAAGAAAATATATGCTTGATTTCTTGAAAGAAATAAAAATGATTTGTGCTAAATCATGTGAAACTCCTATGATTACAAATGTTAAGTTTAATTCGAAAGATAGGGAGTTACTTGAAAATCTCAAGGGATATGGGAGATTGGTAGGAAAATTGAACTACTTTACTATAACCAAGCCTAATATTGCCTTTCTAGTAGGTATGGTTAGTTAGTTTATAAACTCCCCAAGGACCTCTCATTGGGATGCTCTTACATATATGTTGAAGTATTTGAAGAAAGCGCTTGGTCAAGGAGTTTTATATAAAAATCTTGGGCATTGCAGAGTGGAGGCTTTTTCTGATGCAAATGGGCAGGGTGTCTTATATATTAGAGATTTACTTTTAAGTATTGTATGTTTGTTAGAGGAAATCTTGTGTCATAGAAAAGGAAGAGACAAGTAGTTGTATCTTGCTTTAGTGCAGAGTCTAAATACTGAGTTATGGCTCATACTATGTCTAAACTTGTACAGGTTGCTTATCTTCTTTAACAACTAGGCATCAAGACTCATGGGATTATGCAAACAATCGAGCTGCTACTCATATTGCTTCAAACTCGATTTTTCATGAACAAACTAAGCATGTAAAAGTTAATTGTCATTTTATTAGGCATAAGCTACAAGAAGGGGTTATCAATATTAAATATATTAAAACTAGGGAACAATTAACTGATCTATTTCTAAAGCTCTTCCAGGAAAATGGGTTGATGAAATTGGTAACAAGTTAGGCATGATTAATATCTATAAACTAACTTGAAGGGGAGTATTAGTATATAAGTAGCAGAGATTTAAATTACGGTCGTGGTCGCGATTATAGTATCGCTACGATGCTTTGCGATATGGGAAAATGCGACCATAATGGCCTAAAATTATGAAAAATCGCGGATGCAGTCAAGCTCGAAACCACAATATTGTGAGCAATATCACGGTCGCAGACCATTTTTCAAATCTTAGATAAGTAGCATTATGTCCCACATCACTTATATTTTATGATATGTATTCTGTATTATATTATATATAGTGACTGTCCAACTTAATTGAGGATATGACATTACAAATTTCCCTTTAATTAACAATATATATATATATATATATATATATATATATATATATGCTTGGCTGTTAGACATATATATATATATATATATATATATATATATATATAACAATTTTTTTATGATTTGATGATTATATATATTAAAAAAAATTTATATAGAATTTTTTATACTCATTTGATGTTTATATTTGTTTAGTTTGTTGTCATATATATATGATTGGTTTCATATAATTTTATTTGCCATTTGAAATCCATTTTCAAATATATATATATATATATGCTTGGCATTGGATAGAAATATAGAGTTTTGTTTTATGCTTCCTTTTATTTTATACATATATGATCTATTTGGCATTTTTCTTTTGAGATATATATATTTTGATGTTTTATGGTCTCAAGAAAGAGAGTTCTAATGTTTATATGTTTCAGCATCTTATATATATATATGTTCTAGCTTATGTCAGATGTCATATATATATATCATAATTGTTATATATATTATATATATAATTTTGTACATTTTATTCATGTTTTGGGTTTTATGTATATATGCTTTCTTTCCATTTAATTTTGCATGAATATTTTGGAAAGCCATTGATAATCATTGGAATTATTTTTTAAGTGTTTTAAGAATGAGACATATCTTGAAAAAATTATATAGAGGTGAAATTTTTTATGAGCAATTTTGATATATTTTTCCTATTTAGAATTAAATTGGTGGAATTAAATATTTGTCATCACAATAATCATTTAACAAGCTAATTAATTTTACTTTTAAATTTATTTATTAGAAGAGATGAACTATTTTGAAATATGAAGTTTATTTTATCTCTCTTTTAATATAAAGAATTTTTGAAAAATATACTAGTAAACTTTTGCTAAAGTTTATATAAATATATACGAAAAGAATTTAAAGTAATAAATTATATATTTTTCAAATTTTTTTCTTTAGGATCACATAATGTTGTATATTAAAAGAAAAATATAAATTATTTTAAGTTAATTTGATATTCTTATTAACGATGATCTTATGTCAATTTGATACAATTCTACCATATTATGAACATTTCGATGTGGTTTTATAACTTTAGAAATTGATGAGATAATTATGTTGATTTCTAATACGTTACTTTAAACATTTCATCTATATGATATAAATCTTGAAGTATATCTATTTAAGATATCATTATAGTATGATGTAACTAAATTTTGCATTGGATAAGTCTAATTAGTATTAATTCCATAATATATAGTCACTTTTGTGATTTATTGTTATGAGTACTAATGGAATTTATTTTATTTTCTTATATGTTTCTTGATGAAACATGAAATCCGAAGATAATGAGATTATCAAATTCAACCATTGATATAGGATAGAGGAAAATTCAAAAAATATTTCTAGTATGTAATTTACTATTATTTGATATTATAAAATTTATATGAATGATATGAATGTTTTGGTTTACACATGATGTGTATACCTTAGGAATTTGCATACCAATATATGCTTATAAAATGATCTAAGTGGAATTGATTTTGTTTTATTTTGCAATATGGGGCATGATCAAAAACTTGCATAATAATTGAAATAGTTGAAATTATTTGGTTTCTTAGGAAACATGAATGCTTAAAGTGGATATGAAAATAATAATTAATTATGAGGTCATTATTTATCTCATGGGAATTTATTGGTAAAGTGAATAATGGTCACCATAATGGCTTACTTACTTAATTGATACATTCTTATTATGCCTTTTTTTTTAGATATGACACTTGATTATGGCCAATTAATTATCCCATGAGATTTTATTGGTAATGCAAGTATCTACCACCACAGTGAGTTACTTACCAATCCAATAGAATCCTATTAAAATATTTTTGGGATATGATAATTTGTCATAAGTTGTCCCTTGAGAATTTATTTGGTGTTAATAAATATTTGTCATCACAATAACCATTTATTAAACCAATATATTCTTATTAAATTTTATGGGATGTTCTTATTATCTTAATTAATTTATACTATAACCTACCCACATGGGGTTATTATATGAATTGGTTAATGGAACATAGCTTTTTTGGATAATTTATGTATCAAAAAATCTATTTGCCCACAGGTATTACATTTTGTTTTTCATAAGAAAGGTGATCTTTCTAACAGATGTTGGATTTGCTTTGGTTAATAAAAATGTATTTGTTATCTAATTAGCTTGTTATTAGGGATTTCCCTAAAATATTCTATATTCTTTACCTATAAAGGAGTTTGTAATGATACATCTAAAGTTCCAATACTATAATGGTTTATTACTATTTGTTTCCTATATGTGAAACAATGATTGTGTAATGGTAGTACATTTTATTTAAATAGTAATCCAACTTCTAATGGTGAATTCTGATTTTCTTTATTTGAAAAAATTAATTATAATTTTTATTTTAAATGCTTTTGATATAAATATCCATGAGGATATGCAATTTATTATTTATAAAATGATTTGTGATTTTATGTATATATTATTAGAGTTATTATTATTAAAATAAATAAATAAATAGTTTTGTTCCAGTCCTATTAATTCCATAATGTATAAGGAATGATATCATAGCAAATTATTAATGATATTATGGAATTTATATTTTTATTGGAGCAATGTGAAAATTGAATAATTGTACACATATTTTTTAATGTAAATAATTTTTTTAGTTCACAATATTTATTAAACTATGTGGGAGTTCTTGTATGTGCTAGACATTCTATCCATAAAAGATTGTATGATTATATACTTGAAATCTTGTAAAATTTTTTAATCATATTTTGGAATTATTTTAGTCAATCATTTTTTGTATTGCCCATAAAAGTTTAGAGAAATATAATTTTTTTGTCAATTCATGAATTTCTCAATGAAAATTTTAATTGGGGAGTTCATGTAAAGAAATAATGAGCACTATGAACTTATATTTTAGTATGTGCTTAACATTTTATATATACTTTTATGGATTGAAAATTCTTCCATGATGTCTATGATAAATTTTGACAAGTGATTCATTTGTTTCAAATAATTGATATTTTTAAAGTTTAAAATATTTTAAATTAATTATAAGGAATTTTGATATCAGTGGGAATATTATGATGTCAAATGTAATTATATATATTAGATATTGACATTATTCTCTAATATTCTTATTACAATTTTAAAGTAATGATATCATAGTATAATTAAAAGTTCTATTTTGAAATTTCATCTATATATATTTTCTTGTTTTTGAGGATCATATAAGGATTAAATATGCTCATATGCAGTTATAAATTTTATGAGCATTTTGTCAACTTTTTTTAATTCCTTTTCATGTTTTATAGTTGCTAGCACAATAATGTACTTAAGAATAATTAATATATTTTGAGATACATATTACAAGTATAATAAGTCTAAGCTTTTGATCAATTTTTGAGTTTTAGACTATAATACAAAATATTGTAAGATATAACAATTTCATACCAAGACACTAATGATTTTATAATGAATTAATGTACTATTTAAATATTATCTTAATTTTCATAACACTTGCTTCTGATTTTTAATATACATACCTTTAAAGGAATATGAAATTAAAATTTTTAATGTTCATGTTTGCCTTATTTGGATAATGTTAGGCTTTTATTTTAAGTCTCAGTTCATATTCCAATGGACATTTTAACATCAAATTTTTGATAAGTTAAATAATGATCTTAGAAAATTTGAGAGTATCTTTTTAGGATATTTTTTTGACACATTAAGCATAATTTAAAGATTTTAGTTATTAAGGGAATATTTTATGACAAGTGTGAAATTAATAAAAATTTATGAGGATTACATTGTCCTTAATTATTTATATATCTTAAGATGGTCTAATCTTAAGGTAAGCTTGTCATTAATGGTAATGTTGATAATATATTTTGAACTTTGTATTTTCCCTTAATTTAAGTGTTTAATATATTAATCCTAAAACTTTCAAGTTGAATTACGTTATGGGTTTAATAATTGACAAGTTAGATAACTTTATTTATTATCTTGAAATACTTATTGTAGCATATTGTGTGAATTAGCAATCATTATTATTTGTATGTGACAAAAAATATTAAATATCCTATTGTCAGAATGATTTTAAAAAGGGAAGTTTGGTATTATTATCATGAATATCAATATTAAAGTTTTAAAAACTTCTTAAAGAAATAAATTATTTTGATCAATCACATAAAGGAAAAATTTTATTTTATTTCTTGTAATTATTAATGTGATTGATTAGTGGGAACTAATATATATATTTGCACAAGTAATTGTACCTTGATACTTCCACTGGATAATGAAATTGCATAGGTAATTGTATCTTGTTGAGTAACTTGTCATGACAATATTTCTCTTGAAATATATATCAGTACCATTGACATATCATGGGACATGGTTGTTTTCTTGGTGAAACAATGTTATTACAACAAAAGTTGCTACAGTTGTCTCCTTATGGAGATGGTTAATTGAGATTTCATTACAAATTTAACTATAGTTATCTCTTATAGAGATGTTAAATTAAAAACTTACATGATCTTCTTAGGAAGATATGGTGACTTTTGTGAGAAAGATCATAATGAGAACCTTTACACAATATTGTGAGAAGATCATTTAGTCATATTATAAGTGTAACTGCACATTCACATTCTCATGATCATGTCCATGAAGTAATTAACTTATGTAATTATGGATATACTATATTGTCATATAATATACAATCGTCCATAGTTTTAAATTTAATAATTTATTGGACTCAACTACGTTATAAGATAAATTTATTAGGTTATGATGTTTTGTGGCCACTAAAGTTGTTATTGATCTTAGAGTCATTTTCAAATTATTTTCAAAATTAACAAAGCCAAGTTAATATTGTCCAAATGGAAGAATGTAAGAATTTTTATTATTTTTAGCAGTTATTAATTGGATTTTCTTATATTTATTAACACCAGATCAATATATATAACTTAATTTTGTAACCTAAATTATTATTAAGTGATCCAATGAGTTTTAATTTACCTTTTATATATACAATTTTCTTGAGAATGTGATGGGGGCCAATTAAAGTGAAATTGGTGTAGAACCTGTTATTAAGCCCATGATGCACTCAATTAGAATTTATTAATATGAGGATGGGTCCTTTCTCCACAATGTGTTGTTGAATGTGATAGAGGGGAAGACTTAAATCTCTCAGTAGCATCCCTCAATAATTAATTTTATATTGATGGTTTCTTTAGAAGATTATTGAAGTAAATCAAGAGGTATGTAATTCTAATTTCTCTTCTATTTTTAGTTCATCAAAATTTATGGTTTTAAATTTGATATAAAGATCCTATTAAATACTTCAAAATTCTTACACCATTCATTTGTATTTTGTACTTGAACTTGAGAATATCATGCTATTTTTCATGAGAGGAGAGGTAGAAATCAAATGACTCTTCCTTTGTTAAGCAAAACTTTCTGTGTCTTCTCTCAGATTAACAACAACGGAAGAAGAAATTCTATCATACCCTTGCAACGAGAGCTTTTTTTTTCTTTTTTGCCCCTTTTACAAGAAGAGAGATACATACACACAATCTAAAAAATAAAAATATATAAGTTCTATAAATATGGAGGTACTAGATTTTTATAAGATTATCTCTCTTATTGGAATAAGTAATTTTCTTATTTCAAAAGTAAATTAGAATGTCTCCATAGGAAGAGGTTCGACGAAGTTAACAACAAACTTAGCTCACCTAATTCCTATAACGCAATCCACACAAGTGTAAAATCAACATTTATTGATAAGGGATAATAAGTAAAACATACATTAATTACTTTCTTTCTCTCACTTAATAAAAATATTATCTCAAACTATTATACAAAATACTCAAAATTCTTCTTATTAATACATCTTTCTTTTCTTCTTATTTTGAATATTTCTTGCTTTTAATAATTATTTCATCTTCTCTTTAATAAAATCTTCTCCATGATTGTAACTCAAAAATTTTAGCACTATAGTAGAAAAGACCTTTAGCAATGACAATTATCATCAGTGTAGAAAGTTTGGTCGTTACTAAATATAAAAGTTGTTAGTAAAAATGTTGTCGGCATAGCTTCATAAGTGAAACCTCCAACATTGACAACAAATTGTTATCGCAAAAAGTATAGCCTTCAATGACAACAAAGTCATCATAGAAAATATTTTCAAAATTAAAAAATATTTGAATTTTGATTTTCACCGATGACATTTATTATTTTTGAATTTTGATTTTCACCGATGACATTTATCGTCACTATAGGTCCAATTAAAAAATTTGTAAATACATTTTAGCAATGACTTTGTCATCGCTAAAACTTAAACTTTCAGTGATGATAATGTCGTCGTTGAAAGTTGTTTGGAATTTTTTAAAAATTTAAATTGAAATTAAAGTTATAATTAAGTGTAATTCAAATAATATATTATATTTAACAACATAATCTAAAATATTCTTTATTTCAATTCAATTGAATTATATTTATCCTTTTTAAATTAATTTTAATTTAATGTAAATTATGTAACTACAATACATCAACAATACTAATAATAATGTATAGCAATTTGATCCAACATAAAAAAATGAATCCTTATAAAGCAACTATATAAACAGTATATATATGAATAAATTATATATACACAATCTATGTAAATGTGTACATATGAATATATATATAATATACTATGGGGAGGGAAGGTGCAAATATGTCGATGCATTTTCATCTATACCCGCACTATCATCATCATTATCATCCTGGTCATAGGGACGATAAAACGATGGTAATGGCTAAAAAGGATTAGGTGGCTGGGCAGTAGGTGTAGTGGCAAATCTACTCGGCCCAAGCGGTGTAGCAGTAAATAGAGGTAATGGCAAGACGATACCCTGCTGTCTAAGAATAGAGGTGATCTCAACAAGATAAATCCTAAGCTACTGCTACTGCATCTACTGTTACTGAGCCAGCTGCTACTACTATTGTTGCTCTTGAATCAACCACTGGCTCTGTTGAAACTCATCTCGGCTTTGTTATAACCGCTTCTGCAACTCATTGACCTGAGACACATACTATGAGCTCCCCCCAATGCTAGAAATGTCTATCGAATGATAGGACTAACCAGCTAGCACATGCCTAACAGCCTTTCTATACCCTCGATGAGTGCCAAGCACCTCATCGATGATGGCAACCTCATCTATCTGTACAGGAGTCCTAGGAAAGCTAGTAGATGATACACTAGGTTATGTGCTAAGTCACTAACTTAGTCATCCTAGCATTAAATTATTAAAATAAAATTCAATAATAAATATTACAAGTTATATTCATAAAATTCTATTTAAAATATAAAATTCAACTAACTTACATATTGCTTCTGAGGGATCGAATGCACCCACTCCCCTGACCTATATGTGTATTGGTCCTTAAAATTCTCAGGAATTGACTGTAGCTTACCAGTATCTTTATTTCTTTGTTCATTTTTTATAAGAGAAAAAAAGGATGAAAGTAATGAAATAATGAACAAGAAGTTAACTAACAAAATGTACATTTAAATAATGAACAAAAATATTAAATTATCTTATCAAAATGATGTGCAGTAATAGATTTTGACCTATGTTGATCATTTACTACCTTCTGCGCTTTATTATTTGCATTGCTCCTAAATAACTCCTGTAAATTAAAAAAATAATATAAAATTTTTATGTTTACAATTCACACATATCAAATAATGACCTAATTTTATAAATGTCATACGTAACCTATACTCGTCGCTGTAAAAAAAGTCTATGTACCTCTGCCATGTCTGCAGTGAGACAAATCATAGCACACAACATCTAGCATGGTCCAAATCATGGTCTTGCTCCTAATCGCCCCTATGCTCTAAAAAGTGCTTGTTCAACTTGTACTTTCAATTTCTGTACAGGTCTGCAGTTGTTCGCATCAAATTGAAGAGCGCTCTATCCCGGTCACCCTTAGAGATGCCTTGGAACTTGAAGTAGGATTGCATTAAAAGACATTTAACAAATTTGTGAGTATTATATTTAGAAATTTCAATCTCAAACATAACTAAGTCAACAAATGGAGGAGATAGATACTTACGCAAACCTCCTGCATAACTCTATCTCGGATCTACTGAGGTACAACCTGTCATAACTTATAATAAGGTGACACGTAGGCTCGGATCATGCTGCTAATATCACGAGGGAGATGGCTAGTATTCTCACTAACCACATGCCATGTACCAGTTGTATTAAACTGTATAGGCATCGGTCTCCCCCCACCCCTCCTTATCTTCTCGTGTAGCCCAAAGGACCTATTTGGGCCCTTTTTTCTCGTAGCTGCCACTTCGATAGATAACGAAAAATATCAATATCATAAATTCATATTTAATTAATCTCAAGTATGCACAATAAGAAAATATACCCGATCCCTCGCACTGTAATGGATTGTGGATGGGTCGTTGTGAAGAGTTCCCTCTAGCATCACCCCCATAATGTTATGCCTCAACATCCACCATGATTGGGATAATATACATTATACAAGTAGTTAAGAGAAAATCCATAGTCAAATTGAGTGATTAAAAAATACAACTTATTGTAATCATATAGATTGTTTAAATAATTATGCTTACATGATTATGAGTCGTAATGCAAAAAAAATATTATTTTCCTAGTCTGAATCAATGTCAGTGAACCTAACAGACTCATCCTTATCAATTTCTCTGTCATTATCAGATTGTAAAGGCCCCTTCTTTATATAATTCTAAATCATTTCGTCTTTGAAACTGCCTTCATTATCGATGAAGGCTTCTTTTCCATAAGCGTCAAATCCAACATTTCTAGAAGGTAGAATGATTGAAGGATCATTTTTTTGATTACTTAGATCTACTAGATGGAAATCTCTAAGATCAACTGTGAAGTTGAAATTGGACGAGTTACTTTCCTACAAAAATAGCAAGTCCTATGCACTTTCTCTATCACTAGGTAGATCCCATATGTCACGATGCATCATATTATGGATGACCCTCCAATTTGGTCTGTTAAGAAAATTCTCAATGTAAAAGACTTATTTTGCTTAGGTAGTATGTAAGGGTTATCTTTGTACCATTGCCCATTAATAGAGATGCTTGTGATATTCTTGTCAATGTAAAGTTTCTTCTTTATAGGATCAATGTCATACCACTTGCATTTCAATAAAGTCACACTACATTTATTTAAATAAGTCAACTCTATGATATCTTCTAGTACACCATAGAACATGTTACCATTAGTACCTAGAATAGAAATGCCATTATTTTATGTTTTATGCTTTGCATCTTGAGTTTTGACTACAAAGTGCACTTTATTGATAATACACGTATAGTATATCATGATAGTAAAATTAAGACCGAAAACTAATGATAGTAGCTCTTCGGTGGCCTCTGGAGAATCGTTCCTATGTAAATGGTACATCTATAAAAATAGCATTTTTTCCAAGAATTAAATTGAAGGATCAATACGAGTAATGAACAATATTTATATAATTGGTATAATGCATTTAGGAAGAACAAACATTTACCTTGGAGTAAAACCATGTGGGAAATTTGGTTTTCTGTAAGTTGTCAATGTTTTCAACACCATTTCGTTTGAGTTCTCGTTGGTGCTCACTATAAAACATAGACATTTTAGTCCATTATAATTAGTTAGGAGAAAGGTACAAATGATTATAGAAACTTACTAGACATACTTTCCAATCTCAATACAATTATTCAAGATGTATCATACTGCAACATCTTGAACTTTCCTATTGAATTGAGAAATAATCTTCTTCCCACTAGTCGACACTAGGATCAGAACACCGACAATGCCCTTCTTGTTTGACTGGGTGCTACATCTTGATTTTGATCAAGCCAGTTGAATCTAGTTTCCACTCCTTCCAAGTACATAGAGAAAAATGTTAATGCCTCATCAACAATATACCTTTCTACAATTGAACCCTCCAGTCGAGTATGATTTCGAATATAATCCTTCAACTTTTTATATACCTCTCGTATAGGTACATCCATCGAAAATGAATAGGTTCGCCTTGCAATGCTTCATCTGGCAAATGCATCATCAAGTGAACCATTATGTCAAAGAATGCTGGAAGGTATATCCTTTCAAGCTTGCATAAAATAATAATAATGTCTTGCTTGGCTTGTAGAACATCCCTCTTATTGAGAGTTCTAGCACATATTTGATTTAAGAACTAACTAGATATGATAATTCCTTTAGTAAAAATACTCGAATTCTTAGTCCTAACAATCTTTGCATAATAACATGACAATCATGTGATTTCAACTCCTTCAACTTCATATCACAATCAGTGACATTCTTCTTGAGACTCCCAGTAAACCCATCAGGAAATTTCACATTCTTTATATATTAGCAAAATTGTTTTCGTTCTTCCTAGTTAAACGTATATGCAGCATGTGGTTTGAAAAGTTGACTCCTTTCTTCATATAGATGTAAATTTGGTCTTATTTTCATAGTTGCTAGATCTTGTCTTCCATTATCCGTATCTTTTATTTTATGCTCAATATCTAATAATATACTTAGAATACTGTCACATACATTCTTCTTAGCATGCATCACATCAATCTTATATCTCAAGTTCATTGTTAGCCAATATGAAGAGGTTAAAAAATATACTTCTCTTACTCTAATTAAGTTCATCGGCACCCCTCTTTTGCTTTACACCACCAAATTGAGCATGTTTTCTAGGAAATCTCTGTGCCACCTTACCCAATTAATCTATGATAATGTTATTCATAAGAGGACGAGGAGAGGCTATCCTCTCTAACCTCCCATTGAATTCTTTCCTATTTCTCTATGTGTGACTTCTTGGAAGCTAATGACCGTGACCAATATAAGCTATTTTCCCCCTAACTCGAATTAATAGAGTATCCAAATTGCATGTAGGACATGCTTTATATCCTTGTCCACTCCACCTAGAGAGATTGCTTCGAGCAAAAAAAATCATTTACAGTCCATAGTAAAGTTGCCCGTATGTTGAACATCATATTTGTATTCGCATCTCGAGTTTCAACTCCCTTCTCCTAAAGATGCCTCAGCTCTTCTACGATTGGTTGTAAGAAAATATCGATATCTTTGCCTAGCAACTATGGCCTTAGGATTAATAGGGTTAACATGAAAAAAAATTGATTCATGCATATCCATGGTAGCAAGTTATAAGTAGTCATCACCACCCACCATATGCTGTAGGACAGGTTCCTATCACAAAAAAAATTAAATCCATCTGCACTTAAACCCAATCTAATGTTTCGTGGGTCAACAAATAAATTAGAATACCTCTTTTCGAATTCTTGCTAGGCTTTTCCATCAATGGAATGTCACATTACCCCCTCCTTTATTGACTTTCTAGTATAATGCCATATCATATTCTTCATCATATGCCTCGACTCATATAATCACTTCTGCTAAGGAGTTAATGAAAAATATCGAATCACTTTTTGAGGCACCTTTTTCCTTTTGTATTTTTATCTACCCATCGGCTCTCTTCACAAATTGGATAATTATCCTCTAAAGCATGTTCTTTCCAAAAAAGTGTGCAATCATGTTTGCACACATGGATTGATTCATACCCTAACCCCAACTTATTGAACCATTTCCTTACATTGTAGTATAATTCGAGCAATTTATTATCATTTGGAAATGCCTCTTTCAATAATTGCAAAAGAGCATCAATGACTTATTTGTCCACTTATGTAGAACCTTCAAGTGCATGAGTTTCACCAGGAAGTTCAAGGTTGAAAATGATATGCATCCCAAATACAATTCTATTTCTACTTGCTCAAACAAGTTATCACAACTATTATAATTTCATCTAATGTCTCTATTAGATGCATCCTCATTCCCTTTTACTTCATTGCAAACTATTCATTCAAGTACATGAGGGCCCATGAAATTATGTATAATATCCATCATCTCATCTCTATTGTTAGGAGATGCCTCCTTATCCTTGTAGAGGTCGAAACAATAGCTTCACCATAATGTACCTAATTTATGTATAATAGATGAAATCCATTATCTATAATATGTGCTTCCAATGTTGCTAATGTTTGAAATAATGAATTCATACACTTTTTTGCATTGGCATTTCACCAAACCTCTTTCATCAATAAAGTTTTTATCTTTTTGAATAATGCCACCGTACCATTCCAATACTCATCCGACAAGCAATTTGGTAGATGTATCCAACTTTTATCTATAAACATTGTATCATTAAATAGAAAGAAAATAGCTTTAGGTGAAATAAAATGTTATGATTAATATTTGAAATGTACCCTAAATACACCGTATCACTCTAACTCTGAAGGGTAGGATCCTATCCCATTTGAGATATTTCTGTAGTTATGATTTCTTTCAATTTATCCACATTCATCATTTCTTTCATACAAAAATTTTGGCAACATCTCCTTATAGTTCTCCAAGTGTGTATACTATATGTCTGTATAGTTTATACCCAGATGACAATTAGGATGCTAAAATATTTCTACAATATCAAATAAGAGTCAGATAAAATGTTAATAATATCTATAAGACATATCATAAATTATCCAACTTTTCAGGATAATTCAAGAGTTAGTTGATGTATAGAGATTAACTAACCTTTGAATAAGTCTAAGCTTACAATGTAAATACAAATGTGATTCTATTTAAAATTATTGTAAAAATATATTTACAATAATTAAAAATAAAGATACAACATTTTTTTAGTATTGTTATTTAAGTATCTTATTACTTAGACTGTTGAATTTTTAAAATATCCACAATAATTGTTATGTTTCATAATTTGCAATTGGGAATTCAAATGTGTAACTGACTTTACTATAATCATAAGATGCACAATTCAACTTTTTTAGCGAGAGGTGCATTTTATGAGTACTTATAAATTTTTATACATTCAAAATTTTTAAATTTCTTTTATTATATGGTCATTTTGATTATTTTGTTAGAAAATTTTTTTATAATAAATATTATATATATTTTTATAGAAGCATGATACGTCACATGTTATTATAATTAAATAATATTTCTCATTATAACAATGAAAGAAAGTAAGTTTCTACTCATAAAAAAGTAACCATTATTTTTAAATATTTTTTATTTAACACTAAATAAATAAAATAATTTTTAATCATTTCAATATTTTATAATTCTATTTTTTCAAGAAAACTTTGGCAAATTTTAAAAACTTTTAGAGTAAATAAAAATAAATTAATATCCAAAAGATTATATCATTAGTAGATTTGGCTTAAAAAATATTTTACCATACATTTACTGTTAATTTCATAAGTTATTCATTAATGTAATGTTATTGTAATTTTAGGTATTAAAATTCTGTACATAACATATATTTTCTAAAATAATAAAAAATTATTTCATTATTTTAGAAATTATATTCCTTATTTTGAAAAAATAATTTTTAATCAAAGAAAACAATCAGATTAGAGGTTGGTTGAAATTGTAAATAAAAAAATTAGTCACTTAATTACAAAATTAGCATTGAAAATAACAAAATATAATTCAAAAAGTAAATAAATATTATTTATTTTGATTGTGTTTAGGGTCTAACTTTAAAAAATAATTTTGATAAATGGATTTTGAAAATAGGTAAATTATAAATTTTATTATTTTTAAGAATAAATAATAAATTTATTTTATCCAGAAAGGGGATGATTTTTATATGGGCCCAAGTTTAATTGACTTTTTCTTATTGTGTGGTGTAAATAATATAATTTGAATTTTTAGGTTTTAATTTCAATTTTAATTAAGAAAGATATTATATTATTATAATCTCTTATTTTCTAAACTATGTTTACATAATTATTCTAATTTCCTATGTGACATTATTTCAACAAAACTAATAATTTTGAAATCTCCTAAACTACATCATAAATTTTAGATTTTTTGGATAAAATATCATAACAACTCTATCTCATATTCATCTAACTAAATAATCCACACATATATCGTATAATACAAAGTTATAATTTAAGGGATACATAATAATAACAAAATTTATATTTATAAATTTTATACTAAGATAAATTTACGTAGACAAATTTAATATTTGCAACATATAAAACTAAACAAGATGGAGTTTCACATTAAAATAAATATACTATCAACTCCATTAATTCATTGCAAACTATTCATCCTACAAATTACAATAAAAATATTATAAAATTTAATTGACATACCTTAATGGCAAAAATCTACTGATCAAATATATTTTGAATGCTCCCCACGAATAATGATGAATAATAACAATAACTAACAAAATAAAATTACAAATATAAAAAATTAATACACATAAAAATATATATAAATTATAAATATACTAAATTATAAAGAAATTTATAAGACAAACTTACATCAAGTCCATTGCTTTTTCCTTGTAACCACGCGAAATGAGAGTTGGAAGGCACTAGTAGCATATATATAGACAGACTCTTCAGTGATGATAAAATTCTTGATTGTCATTGAAAAGTCATTGGTAAAACATCAGACTGCTGAAGGTCTATCTGGGAAATTGAACCAGACCTTTAGCAATGACAAAAGTCGTCACTAAAAGGTTATACTTTTTACCGACAGCAACTATCATCGTTGAAAGTTTGGTCCAATTTCTCAAACAGACCTTCAATGACGACAAAGTCATTGGTAAAAGGTCTAACTTTTCAGCAATGACATGAGTTGTTACTGAAGCTCTGCTTAATTTCCCAATGAATTTTTTCAAACTTTCAACGACGACAAATGTTATCATTAAATAGTTAAACTTCCTACCCAATTTTTTTAGCTCTTTAGTAATGAGAATTATCATTGCTAAAAATTTTATTTTCCTGCCATTTTTTTGGAGTCCCTCCAAATGTCATTTTAGGTATTATTGATGATTATGTCATCGATGATACCTTTAGCGACCACTGAATTTTTATCATTACTAAAAATATCGTCGTTGTTGCTCTTTTTTTTTTGTAGTATAGGTTTTTTATTTCGACAATTTATTTCCTTTTACTAATTATTTTCTCCTAGCACAATTCATTATTGAAATATAATTTAAAAACTTGTTTACAATAAACCTCAATTGATTAAAAAAAGCTTTCTAGGAAAAAAATATTGAAGTATAAATTTTTTTAAAAAAGGTTAACATCGCCTCACATGAACTTAAAGTAATATGGACTTGATTTTACATTCGTAACTATTTTCTATTTATTTTATTTTTGTGTTGAGTTAAAATTTAAAAAAAAAAGAATAAAGATATAAAGTTTTGTAATGGAAGAAGTGATAATTTTTTTTATATGGTGATTTAAAATAACACTTTTGTGATAAAGATTAAAAATTAAAAAAAAATTATTATTAGAGAGAGAGTAATTAAAATGCATGTTTCACTTATTCTTTCTTATCATTAAAACTTGAGTTTATTTTATGAATGGTGCTGATTTAATTTAAGTGGTGTAAGTTTACAATGATATTATATAATCCCCACTCATGTATATATATGTTAGTGCACAATTTTCGTTTATAAAGAATATTATTTCCTTGGACGAAAATTCAAATTCTAAGATTCATAACATTATGGTCCACCAGTCCAAATCATTAATAGAACAATGAAGAAATTTATGGAGCTAAACTTATCCAAAATAAGCCCGCAACCATATCAGCCTTACGTTTGAACTTACATCACATAATCATGCTGCCCAAGACTAGCAATTAAACAGCATTTGTCCACTGTATAGAATCCAATAATTGGTCCAAAATAGTGTTTCTCCCCTAGACAGAATCTAAAAATTATTTCCTTGGAATGATAGAGAGAAGAAAAGTATGGAATTCCCTGATAAAAACAACGAAGATTAATAGATAAATATATTATTTTAACTACACAAATCTTCCTCTTGTACGCCTCTATATTTTCCAAATTCTAAGTGTATCTCCCTTTATCTTGATATAATATTGTTTTCTGATTTAAATTCTAATTGCAGTAATTATTGTGTTATAACGATATTACAATTTACTCCAAAAAAATAAAATTACAATAAATTTCGATTATGGAACCAAGAACATAGGGAATATTGCAAATAACATGAGACCACAACACAACCATATACAGCCACTTCTCTTTTTAATACTTTTACGCTATAATAATTGTATATTCTTTTTAATAGTTATTTCCAATTTTATTGATAATAACATAACTGCGATTACAATAAAGACCTAAATTTAAAATTGTGATTGCCATATAATCAATTGGAATACAAAATTGTCGCCGCAATATAAAATATTGCAATGTACACAAGCCTTGAACAGCAAGCAAATAGTACTATAAAAACCCATCATCAATGTTCGGGCTCAATCACCTCTCAGAATCACATTGCTTCCTTGAAAGTATTGTGTTCAAACGAACGAGTTTCATTTCAATGGAGAAGAAAACAATCCACATAGCAGCAATTCCAAGTCCAGGCTTCACCCATCTAGCTCCCATTGTTGAGTTCGCCAAGCGATTTGTGCAGCTCCATCCAGACTTTCATATCACCTGCATCATTCCAACACTTGGTTCTCCTCCCAATGCCTCCATATCCATTCTCCAAACACTTCCTTCAAACATTCACTCCATTTTCCTTCCTCCGGTCAACCCACAAGACCTTCCAGAAGGCATCGCCCCTGCAGCTCAAATCCAACTCACTGTTTCTCACTCTCTTCCTGATATACACAACGCATTAGAATCACTCAGCAATAAATGTCAGATTTTTGCTTTAATGGCGGATCCCTTCGCCGTTGAAGCGCTGCGTTTTTCTAAGGAATTCAACGCTTTGTCCTTCATTTACTTCCCATCTGCAGCCATGACTCTTTCTTTCTGCCTTCATCTGCCAAAGCTGGATCAGACTCTTCCTAATTATGTTCAATTCAAAGACTTGCCCGAACCGGTCAAAATCCCCGGTTGTTGTCCAATTCCTGGCAGAGATTTACCCGACCCGGTTCAAGATCGGACGGTCGAAGATTATAGACTGTTTCTTGAACTCTGCAAAGGGTTGCATTCGGCCAATGGAATTTTGGTGAATAGCTTCCTCGGGCTGGAAGAAGGGCCCATGAAAGCCTTGACTGAAGGAGGGCTTGGTAACCCTCCTGTTTATGCAGTCGGACCTATTATCAATACCGGGTCGGGTACTGAGGAAGACGAGTCGGAGTGTTTGAGATGGTTGGATAAGCAGCCAGCAAACTCAGTTCTGTTTGTTTCCTTTGGAAGTGGAGGGACACTTCCTCAAGAGCAATTGAATGAGTTAGCATTGGGATTGGAGCAAAGTGGTAAGAAATTCTTGTGGGTTATTAGGCCACCGAGCAAGTCAGCAAGTGCTGCTTACCTTGGTACAACAAAAGAAGACCCTTTGCAATTTTTACCATCTGGGTTCTTGGAGAGAACCAAAGACCAAGGTCTGGTGGTCCCATCATGGGCCCCACAGATTCAAGTTCTAAGCCACAATTCCACGTGTGGGTTTCTTTCTCACTGTGGTTGGAATTCCACCCTTGAGAGCATGGTGAATGGTGTGCCTATCATAGCTTGGCCGCTCTTTGCTGAGCAAAAAATGAATGCAAATTTGTTGAGTGATGGGCTGAGAGTGGCATTGAGGCCAAAAGCGAATGAGAAAGGGATAGTGGAAAGAGAGGAAATTGCTAAGGTTTTGAGAATGTTTATGGAAGGTGAAGAAGCCAAAGAAATAAGGGGTAGGGTGAAGGAGCTAAAGGATGCTGCTTCTTGTGCCTTGATGGAAGATGGTTCCCTTAACAAAATCTTGTCCGAGTTTGCAACCCATTTGAGAGGCTATTAGGATCTAGTAGGGTGAAGAAAACCTTTTTCATTACTTTTTGTCTTTTTCTTCTCTTTAATTTTGGTGTGCCTTCCTCAATTTCTTACCTTATTATGAGGTCATAACGTTATATTAACTTATTTCCCTTATAAATTATGATTTGCTATAATATTGGTGGAATGAATATAATAATTATATTAATTTTACACTGATTTTATTTTCGTATGCAATACAATATGGATATAAATTGGATATACTATCTAAATTATTTATATTTTCATTCATTCATATCTTATTAGGTCACTAAAAATCTTTAAAATTTTTTAATTATTGATAAAAAATTATTAATTTTTATTATTTTTTAATCATGTTTATTTTCTTCACTAATTAATAACGCAAAAATTTTTATGCTAATATAAAAATTCTTTAATTTAAGTAACATATATATATAATATTTTTGAAAATTTTTGTCTTCTTATCCATCTATTTATACGTGCATTTAGTATTTTAATCATTTTTATTATTATAAAAAATTATATTACCAAAAACTAAATTTAAATTCATACACCAAATACATAAAGTTAAATAAATTTATTATTTTCATATTAAATGTTATAAGAAAAGAGAGACTCCTGATTACTGACTGTAGCGTTGGTTGGTTTGTCATGATTGGTGTCCGGATTACGTTTAGATAAAGTTTGATTTTGTTGATTATTTCTTTTGGAAGACTACTTAATTTTTCCTTTCATGTCTCCTTTTTTCAACAAGAAAGGTTCTCTTTCATGTTTCTTTGACCATAGTATTAAAATAAAAAAAAAGGCTTTGAGTAAAAAAATGAAATTTAAAATTTAATTCTGAGACCTCTTAGATTGAAATTCATCTTGTCCTATCATTTTATACAAATTAATGTAGAATTATTTATAGATAAAATAATTAAGAAAAAGATATCAAAATCAAATTTTTATAACATATTACATATTTTAATAGTTGATTAATCCAATAAATGATGAAAGTCAATTTGCTAATCACATTATTTAATTAATTCCACATTAACACCAATCAAATTTGGTTCAGACGTTAAGTTAAAGGTTTTCCTAATAATTTATCCCATTTATACTCATCTATTAATCACAATATTTAATTGATGAATAATAAAAATGAATTAAAACATATTAAAGCAATATATTAAAATATCCTTTTTTATTTTTACTAATATGGAATTTTTAATATTAAATTATACTTTTTTTATATTTTTATTTAAACTAAATGTGGATTATTAATTATAATGAGTTTAAATATGACCCACTATTAATATAAAATTTTTTACAATATTAGATAATAAAAATAATATTAATTAATAATTTTTACTAATAGTAAAAAATGTTTTATAAATTTTTAATGAGATGATAACATGTAAGTGGATGAAAGTGTAAAATTAATTTAAATTAATAATGGATCGAATTTAAATGCAATATAAATTTTATATTTTCTTTAATTCATATGTTTTCATTATAAAAATATTATTCATTTATCACATACGTTGGATTAAATATTATGATTATTTTAAACTATATTATCTCCTAGAAATCAAAATTAGTATACCATTTTTATATTTTAAAATTTGAAAGTTTTAATTAATTTAAATTTAAATTTAACTTACATTTTATTTTATAATTTAATTAATATTATTATTTAATTACATTTTTTTGCATGAATTTCATCGCAACAATAATGTTATTATTTAATTGTGCATATTTTGTCACAGAACATCTTCTAAAATTATTTTTTATAGATTAACATTTATCCTTTATATTCATACACTAAATGCATAATGTTAAAAAAATTATTATTTTCATTTTAAATGTTAGGGGGAAAATAGAGAGAGAGAGATTGTCGTAATCACGATCACAGCAGAAGTTCATTGCTCATGAGTGATACCGCAAATTACGCTTTGACAAAGTTTATTTTTTGAGATTATTTCTTTTGGAGAGCTCAACAAGAAAGGTTTTCTTTCATGTTTTTGGTCTATAGTATTAAAAAGATACTCTTTTTCGATTCCTTTTTATTTGTCGTATTTTGAAAAAAATATTTAATTTGTTTATCTAGCACTTTAAAATTTTAATGAAGTATTAAATATTTTTTTTAAATTTATCATTCTTTTTTATTAATAAATATTTTATTATTCTATAATATTAATTAACTTGTATTTATTTTTTTATATTTTTTCTTTATTTTTAATTATTTTAAGTTTTATGTATAAAAAATAATTTTATAAAATTTATTAAAAATAAATTAATTAAATTATTTTTTTAATACGTATGAAATTGATTAATGAAAATAGGAAAGAGGACATTAGTTAAACATCTGAGTTATGCAAATTGACATATTTCTTACATCCATCAAACCAACGTTGTCTAAAAAAAAAAGCTTTTTTTTATTGGATAAGTTTGCCTTTTTTGTAGATATTTTTATATATAGCACAAGTGATTAAGTTATTCGCTCGCGGAGACGTAAAAATCAAAATTGAATCTATGATGCATTAAGAAGTTTTTATGTAAAATATCATGTCCCACCAAATTCAAATATATTTCTTGCAAAGTTTTGATCACCAATCTTTTTCCCCGTTCAATTCAAGGAAGCGAGGGACAGAGTGACCCAAAAGTCATCGTGGGCCTCTGCCGGTCTGCCCAAGTTTACTTTTCTAAAATTCTGTGAACCGTCTTGGCTGACGTGTAAATGTCACACTGACCTGTAAGGTTTTCTGTAATAACAAGAGTGTCAAAGTTGCCGAATACCAAGTGTTAAATTTTGATTCCCAATCGAACGCACTGAAAACAAAATATTTTCATTGATGATTTCTTTGAAGTCAGAAATTTGTCAAAAAAATTTCTGTCGAAAACTTTTTTTTTTTCTTCTTTGATTGAAATATTAAGACGAAAAAAATATTTATACGCAAAGTTAACATAAATTTTACGCAGAGCCACTCAGATTTGTGGAAGCATTCCTACTGTGAAAAGTATGACCAATTGATTCACTAAATTTATAAAAGATTCATGGCTGGATGGGTGTTTAATTATTTACAATAAAACATACAATAATGTTATATATATTGAAAATGAAATTCAAAATTGAATTTCGTATATTTACATAATGATGGAACAAATTTATAAAATCCAATGAATTTAAAAATTAATTTTATTTTGGTATTTAATTTAAAATTTAATTTGAATTTCAGTACCTATAACATTTTTTTGTAAAAGAATAATAATGTCATATGTACTAAAATTAAAATTAAAATTTTAAGTTCAATTTTGAATGTAAATTAAATATTGCTCTTAAATACAAGATGATAGAAAAAATTTGTAAAACTCAATCTAATAATATAAAATATTCAAAATTTAATTTTATATTTCATTTTCGGTACTTATAACATTTTTGTTAAAGAACAATGATGTTACATGTACCAAAATTGAATTTAAATGCAAGTTAAAAGTTATTATTGAATATAGGATGGTAAGATAAATTCATAATATTCAATCCAATAAATATAAAAAATTTAAAATTTAATTTTAATTCTCATTTTTAGTACATGCAGTATTTTTATTAAAAAAAAATATCAATGTCATATGCACCAAATATTTGAAATTGTGTCAAAAATCAATTTGAAAATGATAAGATATATTTTATTTGACTATAAATATTCTCATTTGTACTCAAAATTCATTAATAGTGATGTCGCCTTTTGTTTTAATATAATATTAAATAATAGAGAGAGAAAGGGACTGTCAATAATTATGATATAGTTAAAATGGTTCAATAAAATTATATTGAATCCAAATCTACTATATCATGTACAGCCGTAGCTGTTACATCTATTTTTTATCAACGTGAATCTCATGAAAATGCTACGGTCCTATGGACAACTAGTTGAAACATTGACCATTAATTAGTATGAATCCTATAAAAATGCAGAACATCTCATACATTTGAATGACTAAATACAGTATCCGGTCATTAATTAGCTTTAACAGGGGCAAAACTAGAATATTTCCTTTGTGGGGGGAGATTAACATATAAAATATTACTAAAAAAATTAACTAATAAATTTTATTATATTTCATAAAGACTATTGTTAAATAAATTTTATTATAAATTAAGTTATGCTATCAACTATTTGCATTTTCATAGCAAAAAAATACTTTTAAAAAAATTATTTCAAAAGGGTTAAAAATATCAATCTAATTATGTCAAATATTTGATTAATTATGACATATATTTTTAAAGGAGATAAATAATTAAAAAATTTTAGTTAACAAAGTATTTTGTAGATAATTGCATGAAGTTACTATAATTGATAATATATTTATGATTAAATGATTTCTTTGCATCAACAATATGGTTATCTTTTATTTCATGAAAGCCAATCAATATCGAATTAATAATTTAATAAACTTAAATTTGTCTAATGGTCAATCAATTACATTACAATTAATAATAAGGCTCATTCCTAATCTATATTCAATATTAAAATATTGAATGATAATATCCAATCTATAAGTATTAACAATTTGATGAATTTAAAAGCATTTTAAAACATTTTACAAATTAATGTGGAATCATTTATAGAAAAAATAATTTGGAAAAAGATAATAGAATCAAATTCTTATCATATAATAATTATTCCAATAGTTAATTATTTCAATAAGTAATAAAAATCAATTTGCTGATCATATTATTTAATTAATTTCACATTAATACCAATCAAATTTGGTTCAGACGTTAAATTTATAAAATTTTTCCAAATCAATTATCCCTATTACTCATCTATTAATCACAATATTTAATTAATCAATAATAAAAAATGATTAAAACATATTAAAGCAATATACTAAAATACTTTTTATATTTTTTAAAAATATGGATTTTTTTATTATTAAATCATAATATTTTTATATTTTTTTTAAATCTGAATGTGAATCATTAAATATAAATGAATTTAAATTTGATCTACTATCTATATAAATTTTTTAAACTAAATAATATTTATTAATAATTTTTTTAAAAAGTAAAAAAAATTTACATACTTTTAATAACATAAAATATATGAATTGGTGATAGTGTAAAATTAGTTTGTACTAATAATAGATTAAATTTAAACTCATTATAAATTTTATATTTTTTCAATTCATATTTTTTTTGTTATAAAAAATATTATTAATTTATTACAAACATGGGATTAAAGTTCCATTTCACGCAAGTAACTGTTAAGTTACTTTATAACTGATAAATTAGTTTATAAGTAATAAACTAACTAATAACTAATAATTTATAACTGATAGCTGATAGTTAATAAGTGACCTAAAGTATATCATAAAATTACTTGTTAAATTAGATGAAATTGTAAAATAACATAAGAAGATACATTAATAAAAATAGATATATAATTCAATTATATTAACGTAATTAAAAGTTTAAAATAAAAATATAATATTTAATATTTAATTAATTATATTTTATAAACTTATATATTTATTTACTTATAAAATTTTAATTTTATTATTTAGTATAAAATTATAATTATTTAAAATATAATTAGTTATATTTTATGATATTATTTATTTACATATATATTTTTATATATTTATAATTTAAAATTATGATATAATCATGTTAAAATTAAATTCATTATATTTTACAAAAATTATTAGATTTATATTACAAAGGGTATGTGTTGTAAATTAATACAAAGAATAAGGATAAATTTGAAAAGAATTTGAAGAAGTAGTAACTTATAAGTTATAAACTATTTTAAATAATTTATTAAATCAAAATTTATAAGTTACTCTAAATATCTTATAAGTTAGTGTAATAAACATTTCTAAAAGTTAACTTATAACTTATAGATTATTGACCAAATTAATAAATATTTCTAAAAGTTAACTTATAACTTATAGATTATTGACCAAAGTAATAAATTATAAATTAGCGAAATGGAGCTTAAAAAAGATTAAAATTCTAGGTCTGATAGGTTGGGCAATTCGGTCGAATATTAGGAGAGTTGGAAATATTTTGGGTTGTCTCAGGTGGGTATCCTCCACCTGTTACAACCCAAGACCCAACTCGACATTTAGGGAAATAAAGTTGATTTTGGCCCTAGATGATAGATGTGTCATAAAAGCATTCCAGTTATTGTCTTCCTGTCTTGCCAACTCGTGTTCACTTTGTAAAATTTTATGCTCCATAAAATTATTTTAATATTCATACAACCATAAATCCATAAAAAAGAGTACAAGAATTGCACAAATAAAATAAAAAAAATTTTAATTACCTGACCCTCCTACTACATTCATAATATCAGATTGAAAGATTGGCCATATCATTACCCACACGTCCTCAGGTAAGTCTCAGAGAGAATTGTAAAAATAATAAACTGCAATTTGATAGGAGACTACAGCTTATCTTATAAGGAGGTGGGTAAGGATCCAAACCCTAATTAAAATCCAACTACGATTAATTGACTTATCACAATTAATCTAGAAAGCCAATTAATCTAGAATTAATGTATATAAACACACTTTATAATTATATTATAATATATTTAGTCTAGCTATTATTATTATATTAATGATATTGAATTATTATTTAATTTAAATATATATTAAAATGTGTTAGTCCGTAAAATTTATTTTATAATCTTCCACTTGGACAATCACATTTTAATACATAATTTTGAATTATAATATGTGGCCACATTTAAATAATATCATCAATACAATTCAAACCATTACAACGATAGATCAAATATGAGATTTCTTTAAATGCAAGTTTGATCATCCGATAGGGTTGAAAAGATATACATATATAAAATACCCATTCCAAAAGACCAAACAATATAAAGTGTGTGTATAATCAAAATATACAAAAATAATCCATGCATCCGCCCAAGATGCTTTATAATAATTTGAGACAGGATCTTAATGTCTCCTTATACTACCATAATGCAATAAGTGTACTTTACAATATGATAAAATTGCAATATTATAAAATCTTAAGATTAACACATTTTAGTTTCAAAATATACAAGTACTCCCACTAAACCCAAACATAAAAAGATTTAATAAGGCCCATATCCAATACATATCTTTTAAATATTCCTACAGCTAGACCTTTAGTTAATGGGTCTACAAGTAAGATGCTCGTGTATCTTCTCTCTCACAAACTAATATTTGATATCAAAGTACTTTGTGTGGGTAGAACTTTTATTATTTTAAGAGAAGCTAACAGCAGTAGTATTGTCACAATAAATAGTTAAAGGTTTTGAAATGCTTTCAACTAGGCAAAATTTAGAGATAAAATTCCTTAATCATATAGCCTCTCGAGTGGCTTCATAACAAGCGACATACTCTACTTCCATAGTGGAGGTTGTTGTTAAAGATTGTTTGACACTCTTTCATGATACAACTCCTCCTGCTAGCGTAAAGATATACCTAGATGTTAATTTCTTATGATCTAGATAACCGACAAAGTCAGAGTCTGAATAGCCTATACAAATCACATCACTAGACCTTCTATGAGTTAAAATATAATTTTTTGTACCCTGCAAGTAGCTTATGACTTTCTTGGCTACTATCCAGTGTCTTTGACCAGGATTACTTAGGCACCTCCCAAGCAAACTAATTACAAAAATAATATCTGGACGTGTGCATACTTGGGTATACATCAAGTTGCCAATAGCGGAAGTATATAGGATCATACTCATTCTAGATTTCTCATCATCATTTTAAGGACACTAGGCCTTGGAAAACACTTCACCCTTTTGAATGAGCATAGTACTATGCGAGTATGAAACCATGTTAAATCTTTTAAGTACTTTATCTATATATGACTTTTGAGACAAACCAAGCAAACCCCGATATTTATCACAATGGATCTTTATGCCAAGCACAAAAGATGCATTTCCAAGATCCTTCATATCAAAATTCTATGACAGTGTCTTTTTTGTCTCATTCAAAATATTCACATCATTACTCATAAGGAGAATGTCATCAACATATAACACAAGGATTATAAAATTACCTGTACTCATCGTATAATAGATCCATTGATCCACTACATTCTCTTTAAATCTAAAAGAGGACACAATCTCATGAAATTTAAGATACCATTGCCTGGATGCTTGTTTCAGGCCATATATTGACTTATTCAACTTACACACTAAGTGCTTTTTTCCATTCTCTTGGAAACTATCTAGTTATTTCATATAAATTGTCTCTGATAGGTCACCATTAAGGAAGGTAGTTTTCACATCCATTTAATGTAACTCGAGATCAAAATGAGCTACCAAAGCCATTATAACTCAAAATGAGTCTTTGGTTAAGACTGGTGAGAAGGTCTCCTTATAATCAATTCTTTTCTTTTGTGTGTAACTTTTAGCTACTAATCTGGCCTTGTATCTTTCAATTTCACCTTTAATAGTTCGTTTGGTTTTAAAAATCCATTTACACCTAATTGGTTAACATCCTTCAGGTAGTTCCACCAAATCATATACATTATTCTTGTACATTAAATTTATTTCATCCTCCATGGCATGAATCCATTCTGAGGAATTAGAACTCAAAATAGCTTCTGAGAAGCTAATAAGATTAGGCTAATAAGATTAGAATCATCATTGACATCTAACTCATGTTCTTGCAAATAAACCACATAACCATTTGAAATTATCTGACGACAAGTTCTCTATGATCTTCTTAGGGGAACTTCTTCAATTACATTATTTGGTTGATTCACTAATTGGATTGGTTCAATCACAAGTCAATTTGGATCATTTTGTAACTCTATATGTGATGGTTCAACAAAAGGCTCCATTAGAGGAATAACACTTTGTTTATCAGCCATTTAGGAGACATTGAATTGTTCTTCTTCTAGGGAGATCTGAAGTGACTTTCTCCTATTATTCAATTCATCCTCAAAGTAAACAGCACAATCTGACTCAATAACTCTTGATAAATGAGATGGATAATAAAACCTACTTCCTCTTGAACCAATGCAATAGCCAATGAAATACCCACTAATTGTTCTTACTTCAAGCTCTTAGTATGTGGGTTATAAGGTCTAACTTCAGCTCTGTAGCCCCAAACATGAAAAATTTTCAAGTTAGGCTTCTTACCATACATCAACTTATATAGAGTCTTTGGACAGATTTGCTCAAAACTTAATTCAACATATACGCAATTGTTCTCAAAACATCATTCCATAAAATTTCTAGTAAAGTGGAACGAGTCATCATACATCATACCATCTCCAAGAGTGTTCTGTTCCTTCGCTTTGCAACTCCATTCTGCTCTGGTGTGCTAGGCATAGTGTAACTAGCTTCTATTCCACACTTTTGCAAATATTTTTCATAATGACTAGGATTTCTTCCAATTTCATCATATCTATCATAAAATTCACCACCTCTTTCTGAATGTACACATTTGATTTGCTTTCCCAATTTTAGTTCAATTACCACTTTGAACCTTTTGAAGGCTTCTAATGCTCTAGACTTTTTAGAAAGAAGCTCCACCCATTTAAATCTTGAATAGTCATAAATAAAAGTGATAAAATACTTGAAGCCTCCCATTGCATTAGGCAAGATGGGCCCACACACGTTAGTATGGATTAATTCTAGAATACTTTCTTTCCTGGTCTTCTTCTCTTTTCTAACTCTAGCTGTTAGTTTTCCTTTAATGCAGTCTACACAGATGCTGAAATCTGAGAAGTCAAGTTCGGGTAAAATTCCTTATTTTATTAATCATTCCATTCTATCTTTGGAGATGTGGCTTAATCTTCTATGCCAATGCATTGAAGATGTTTCATTTAATCTTAGTCTCTTATTTCCAACAACTATGTTGATGAAAATTTCAAAAGTATTATCCAAATCAATTTTATATAAACCACTATTCAAAGTACTAGTTTCAACCACACAAGAGTCAAAATATAACTTAAAATTATTATTTCCAAATTAACATAAATATCCATCTTAGCCCAAACAAGTTATAGAAATTAAATTCCTTCTCATAAAAGGTACAAAAAATAATAATTTTCAATTCTAAAACATGACCAGTGGACAAATATAAAGAAATAACTCCTATGTGTTCAACTTGTACTTTGTCTCCATTTCCCAGTTTCAAAGTCATTTCACCTTCACTTGGCCTTTTTAGATTTCTCAACGCTTGCAAGTAATTTGTGACATGGATAGTGGCACTAGTATTTAGCCACTAAGTGTTAGAAGGAACTTCAATACTATTGGATTCAAAACAAACTAGAGATAGAGGGTTAACTTTCTTTTTCTTTTCAAGCCATTTCTTGAATTTGAAGTAGTCTGCCCTTTTATGCCTATACTTTTTGCAGAATTTGCAGTTTCCTTTGAACAAGGCTTTCTGAGGCTTATGCTATTGTTCCTTCATATCATTCTTCTTTCTTTCATGATTAGATTTCCCCTTATTGTCCTTCTGGAAGGCCCTATTTGCTTGTCCAGAACTCGAATCATGAGAGACAAAATTTGCCACTTGCATTTTATTTTCTTTATATCCTCTTCTACTTGAGTCACTATGGAAATCATTTCATTAATGGTCCATTCTCCTTTCTGAGTATTGTAAGATGTTTTCAATACATCAAATTAAGGAGAAAGTGACTCCAAAGCTCGCCAAATTAAATAACTATCTCCTAAATCAACATTCATACTCTTCAATCGGCTATAATAATGCACTAGTTTTATTATATGTTCTTGAACACCACTCACTCCATCATACACAATCTTCTCCAATAAAGATAGATAATGTCCTTTTTTAGATTTATCAAACTTGACATATTTTTCAGCCACTGAATCCAAGAATTCTTTCACCTTCTAACTATCAAGAATACTTTTCCTAATAGTCTTATCCATAATGTACTTTATCACCATCAGACAAATTTTATTGGAATGAGTCCATTTTTTATATTATGCCTTTAGAGAAGGAGTTGACTCTTTATTGATTTTCGGTTCCTCTTCACGTAAAGTCAGATCAAGATTAGAGATCGCCAAATATAGTTTCAAGGATTCCACCTAGTCCTCATGATTTGTCCTATTTAAGGTTTTCACAAAGGTCAATTGCATAGGAATAGAGGCTGAGGAAAATTATTAAGATTTATGAAATTAATCATAAATTAACAACATAGCATGTTTGAACAGTAATTATGCTTAAATTTTCCTCAAAATTATGCAACTATTTACAATATAATGTTATGATACTTAGTACCAATGGGGTATAAGTAATATAACATAATACAAGAACTACATGCTAAATTCCTAAAACCTAACATTGATAGGGTATTTAAAAATTTTAGAAAATTAACATATAATTCTAACACTCATATTATCACCTACTAACTATATTAATGGAATTATACCGATAAGGTATAATTTCTATTAATATAGTACTCTCCTAATTTTTATTATTCCAAAATTTAATTATCATGACAGTAATTTAATCAACACAATATATACATTAAATAAAATATTACAAGAATTTTATGCAGTTAACCCACGATATCTAAGTTTGATTACATAAAATTTAAAGGCATAATATGAGCAATTATAATCTTTGTATAAATTAAACAATTAATTGCATATTAATGACAAAATTAAGAAAATATGCATACTATATATAAATCATACAAAAATTTTTTTGTACAAAATACAATTATACAAAGATTATACAGTAAAAATTTCAGGCTAAAAATCAATTAAATTAATATTAAAAAAATAATGAAAAATATTTTATTTCCAAAAAATCAAGCTCGGGGAATGGAGCACAACTGTATTTTTAATTTTGTAAAATTATGTCTGGAAGGTGGCGCGTGCATTGCACGTGACTGTTGTGCGAGTGGGCATTGCCCAGGAACTTTCATATAGATGGCGCGTGCAGTGTATGCACCAGACACACTCGCACGACTGGGCTTCGCCCAGGCTTGTCATTTCAGCTTATTTTTCTTCACTCGAATCACGTTTTTCAGGTTTGAAGAAATTTTCTGGGTCTGGGAAAAACTGTAACTTAACCCCACATGATTCAACAGTTTTTAATGCCAAAAATAATCAGTTTTAATCCTAATATAATTTACAACATTATGCACCTATTTATTCTAGAAGAATACGAATATATCATGCTCTTAAATTTCGGTTATACACCAGTATGATTTTCACCTTCATTTAACATTAGCATCTATTTAAAACTTATTATCACAAATTAATTTGAGGGTTTTTATTCATCAACATATTCCTAACATTTCTGTAATAATAGTTTTCCAGAATTCATGTAAAATATTCAATAATTTTCTAGAACTCTAACAAGTTCTTCATATCTCCGAAATGGATCCGAAAAATTGTTATAAAAATGTAACCTTAAATTGAATGAACAACATTTTGATTAAATAAAAAATAAGAAACAGTAAATTTAGAATAACACTGTTATAATTTTATTCTGATTTAATATGGCTAAAACATACAAAGGATTCATATTAGATAAAATTAAAATAGCAAAATACAATTTGTACAATCTGACACATCAATATGGATTTTCTGGCTCTAATACCACCACCAACAACAACAACAATAACAAAGCCTTATCTCACTAAGTGGGGTTTCTGGCTTTGATACCAATTGTTAGAATTTTATGCTCCATAAAAATATTTCAATATTCATATAACCATAAATCCATAAAGAGGAGTACAAGAATTATAAAAATAAAATAAAGAGTTTTCGAATTACTTGACCCTCCTGCTGCATCCATGATATCAGATTAAGAGATTAGTTGGATCACTGCCCACATGTCCTTAGGTGAGTCTTATAGAGAATATTGTCCTGTCCTCTTCAAGCTCTACTTTCTTTTGCATCTACCGAGCACTACGACCAGTCCAAAAGAAATCATAATCGGTGCCATAGCTCTACCGTTTGTCATCTTCGTTTGCTACCTTTCCAATGCTGGAGTCCTCCAACTTAACCACTTTGCAACTCAAGTTTGTGTTTCAGCATCCCATCGTATGGAGTCTAAATTTCTACCAATGAAAGTCATTGTGAAATAAAGCTGTGGAGGATCTCCCTCGCTGGTAAAAACTGTCTCCTAGTTGATGTATATGTTCTAATTCTTTGAAATTTAGTTAGGATTTGGGGTATTATTAAACTATGGCTTTAGGGTTTACACTTTGCAGATTATATTTTCTTCTGATTTTTGCTAGCATAATGTAATTTGTTAGTTTAGAGGACAGTATTTCATATCAAATAACTATCCTGTATTAAATTTCTCAAGAGCTTTACCTAAAAGTCTTATGCCAAATAGCATGAAAGTATGAAAATATTATCACTCTAATTTTTTAAAAATTACAACAAAGGTAAGAAAATCTAATGTAACGATCTTAGCTTTATCATAAAAAATTTTTGAATAGTTATTTAATTTGTAATCTTATTGATGACCTAACATATTTAGATGAATTCATATCATCTAACATATTTTTTATATTTTTTTAAGGGAACAGCATTGCCTAATCTTGAAAAAATAGCATTGCTTGCAAATGTTGGCAAGGAATATGACATGATATAATACTTAACAATACATCTCATTAATAAATGATAAACTATGTTATAAACTTTAATATTTAGCTTGATCATAATTCATTAATTTGCAAAAATTGAATTGCCAAAATAAAAAATAATGGCATCCAATTTTTTTGGTACTTCACAATAATGCTAAATGTACTTTCCTTTCCAACCTCATTAATCATCAGTATGATGATAAGCCTCTGTTACTTCCCCAGTAAAAACCAAACGGGGGCAGCAGGCTTGATAAAAGCTAGTAATTTCTGAATTAGAGAATGTACTAATTAAAATTTTCAATATGAATTAATTATTGTCTAATTTGCATATTAGATAACTAAAATGTATACATCACACAATAAATTCTTTTTTTGCTAGGTTCTTGTCCCTTTATTAGGAGATTAATTTTGTTACTTAATTTCAAAATTGTAGTTATATGATGCAAATAAATTTTTAATTATTAATCATAATAATTTTGTTTGTGTGAATACTAAATTTGTACACAAATATTAAAATTTTTGCTTTATCTGCTTCCAAATGTAAAATTTAATTTCAAATTACATTATTGTCTTCCTCATCATTCATTACTTGCTAATGCTCTTTCTTAAGTTCAAATTTGTAGGTTCCAACAATAAATAAAATTGGAAGATACACATGCTATGGGGCAGTACCCCAACCATGAAATGTTCTTCTCACTTCAACATAACAACCACCTTCTTTTGTCGATTCAAAATCCACTCAACCATCTTTAATTGATAAAGGCAAAGAGCCTACTTCAAGTAGTGCAAAGCTTTCACCTACTCCTCCAAACAGAGGAAAGAAAAGGAGAAAAGTGACAAGCAAAAAACCATATGTGAATAAGAAAGTGAGGATTCAAACTTGAAAATGATCATTAGCTTATGAAACATTAAGAAAACCACCAAAGGATGAGGTGACTGAGCCTACTACCAAGTGCATTCATTGTGGAATTCACTTCTTATGATACTAAGACACATGAGATGACAAATTTGCTTGGTCACATTCCAAGATGTCTAAAGATGCATGCTTCATTTGAAAATGATCCCACTCAAACAATCTTATCATTTAAAAATAAAAGTAATGGAAAATAATTAGCTAGTTTTGTTTCACATGCTATTGATTTGAAAAAATGTAAGAAAAGCATTGCTTTATTTATAATAAGTGATGAGCAACCATTCAATGTTGTTGAAAGAGCAAGCTTTAAGAACATGTGCAAAGAGCTTTGTTCAAAGTTAAATGTGCTTTCAAAGGCAATAGTCAAGGATTGTTATCAAATTTACTTGCAAGAGAAAGATAGGTTTCAAGCTTTATAAAGAGTGATTGTGCTAAAGTGTGCTTAACTTCTAATTGCTAGATATCAATGCAAATTTTGAACTATATGTCTTTGACTACCTATTCCATTGATAAAGATTGAAAGTCATAAAAAGGAATTTTGAACTTCACTATCATTCCAAACCATATGGGAAAAAACAAGGAAAAATAATTGAGGCATGTTTGAAAGAATAAGGCTTGAAGAAAGTGTTCACAATCATAGTTGACAATGCAACCTCCAATAATATAGCAATAACATACCAAAAAAAGGAGTTGAGGAATTAGAATAGGTTGTTGCTAAATAGGGATATAATTCACATGAGGTGTCCTGCACACATTCTAAATTTAGTTGTGAGTGAGGGTTTGAAGGATTACTATGACTCCATTACTACCATCTCACATGGTATTAAATATGTGAGGTGATCTCCCTCTAGATTAGGTAAATTCAAAGTTATTGTTATGGTAGAAAATATATCCTACAAAGGCTTAGTTTGTTATAATGTTGCCACTAAATGAAATTTTATCTTTATTTATTTTCTTGTACTAATATTACTACATTAATTCCATTATAATACTTAACATGTTTTTCTAGTTTGATGTTGATATGTTGCTTGTAGGTGGAATTCTATGTACAAGATGCTTGAAGCAGCTCATCAATTTCCAAAATCCTTTGAAAGATTACAAAAAGATGATAGAGACTTTCAAGCTTACTTTGAAGATTTTGAAAGGAGAGGGGTTCCTCTAAACAACAATGATTGGGATAATGTGAGGGCATTTATTAAGTTTTTAAAAATATTATATGATATTACTTTTGCATTGTTTGATTCTTTACATATCATCTGTGATTCTCTATACATTTATTTCTCTAGTGTACAATATGAGCTGCAAACTTATACATCTCTTGAAAATTTTAATTCAATCTTACACTCCATGGAAAGTGAGATGAAATTGAAGTATAACAAGTATTAGGGCATATTAGAAAAAATGAACCCCATAATTTTTATTAGAAATGCTCTTAATCTAAGGTAAAAGTTAGCCTACATTGCATGTTATTTCAAGAAATTTATGGAGCCACATTTGCTAACACCATGGTTAATAGGTTGATGAAAATGTATAAATGGTATGCAAGTGAATATGAAAAGCCTATTACAAGGGGAGACATGAGTCTTCACAAGGGGATGTATGCAATCATAGTGGATCCACAAATGAAAGTCATGCTTATAAGGAAAGGATAAATGCTTTTTAGATTCATTTGAAAAAATGAACCCTATAATTTTCATTAGAAATGCTCTTGATCTAAGGTAAAAGTTACCCTACATTGCTTGGTTATTTAAAGAGATTTATGAAGCCACATTTACTGACACCATGGTCAATAGGGCAATGAGAATGTATAAATGGTATACAAATAAATATGGAAAGCCTATTGCAAAAAGGGACATAGTTCTTCATAGGGGGATGTATGTAGTCATAGTGGGTCCACAAATGAAACTCATGTTCATAAGCAAAGGATAAATGTTTTTCAGAGTCATTTAAAGAAAAAAGATATCATTGAGATAAAAAATGAGCTAAAAAGCTACCTTAGTGAACTGTGCATTAATGATAAAGATAACAATTATGACATCCTTGATTCATGGATGATCAATGCATCTAGATTTCAGGTGTTGTCAATGATAGGAAAGGATGTGTTGGTTGTCCACTACAACATTTTTAACTTACAATAACATTAAATTTGGCAATACTTAAAAACTATTGCCTAAAGTTTAAATAGGCAATAGTTTTACAATATTGCCTTTTATTTTTAGTTTAAGCAACACTCTTTAAGCAACACAAAAGAAATTATTGCCTATTATTAAATAAATAATAATTTATTTACTATTAAATAAAATTGTTACCTATTATAAAATACACTATATTAGTTGTTGCCAAAATATAATTCATAGGCGACAGACAAACTAATGCCAATTTTTGAATGGGCAACACTTATCTTTTGTTACCTTATTATAAATTAATAGAAAATATTTTATTTTGAGTATTTTTATAATTATTTTTATGTTTTAGAAAATGACATTTTGCATAAATTAATTAATTAAAATTCCTTTTTAAAGTTTTAAAAATTATACTTTTACTCGTAGAAAAAAAAGCATACTTTTATTTTTCTAAAATTATACTTTTAAAATTAATTTTTAGTTATGTTTTCTAAAATATGTTTTTTACATTTTACTTCATTTCTATAGCCTTAGTATTACTTTTATGTTCATTTTAACTCTTATTGTTGTTTCAAAATGTTTACTCATGGAAGATGAAAAGCTTCATTGACACTCTACGATTAGGGTGCGATAGAGATCCACTTCCTCACTCGATCTTCATTGCTTGATCTACTTCATTGAGTAATTGGGGACTATAGAGAGTTTGATCTTCTTCACTTAATTTTCTTCACTAAGAAAGTGGAGTTTAAAGCATGAAGATTTTAGAACACTTGTCATTAGCGAGTGAAGCTCATGCTAATCATGGTAATTGTTGTTCTCTTAGTTCATTTTATGGTTGCTTATTTGTCTAAAATAACATTTTTCTTTCCTTGTTCCTCATTCAAATTCTTAATTCTCCTTAAGATTCTCAAATGCTTTATTGAAATCATTTAGTACTAGAAATGCACACCAATATTTTTGGAGCAGGTACAATAAAATTCATTAATTCTATCTAGTTTCTCTATTTTATCCTTCTTTCTAATTCTAATTTATTATATCAAGCATATGTTCTTGTAAGGTTTGGTTTGAAATTTGTTTATTATCCATTAACTGGTTTATTCTAATTCATTATATTAAACATCTTATGATGTCCAAGTATAGGATGCATAACTATAGCTTCAAGAAGTAATAGTGATAGTTTTCTTAATTAAGAAAATGATTGACAATCTATAATTGTAGAACTTCATTGTCAAATTGTTTACTAGATCTTATTTTCTTCTTTATCCATATATGTTGTAATGGATTCAAGGTGTAAGCAAGTTAGCATTGTATTTGCTAAAGAGATGATTGTTAATAACTTGATTTTGAAACAAACTTTTATGAATAGTTGTGGCTAGGCTAAGATTGTTGTATCAAATCACGTGGGTCTTACTGAAACTTTATTATGATTAAAGATAAAGACATTATAAATCCAAGCCTAGCATTATGTTTTTGTGTTTCAACAATGGTTAATTTTGTCAATGTTAATGCTATATGTATCTTTAGCTTAAAGATCTCTCACTCTATCATATATTCTAATTCTTACTTATTACAATGTAGTTGAAAATTTAAAAAGTTAAGGCTTGAGGATAAAGAATCAAGTTCTTAGTGCTTCCAAATTGGTAAGTAGCAAAAAATTATTGCTTGATTTTTCATATTTGTGTAAAATCCAAAAAAAAAAGGGAAAAGAACCCTAAATTGCCCTTAATTTCTTTCTGCAAGCTTTGCATTTGAATCATTCAAATCCAAAGCAATCATGCTATTCTATCCAGCAAAACATGTACCATAGGTAGGTGTGAAAAGCTTAATATATATATTTACATCTGTTCTATAAACTAAGTCTTATGAAAATTTTCTTGTGTTTTTATAACAGATGAATCTAGTTTTGCTATACTATGATAAAATGAGGTAATATTTGCTGGTAATCGCGCATCATACATGCACAACGGAATAAAACTTTTTGCACGATTTCCACCAAGGATCCATGCGAATTTAGAACGCCATAGATTAGGAATTAGGGTTTATACCTTTCGGCAAAATTCTTCTGACCGCTACACCAAGTCTGATCTGCTTCCAAATCACGAACCGGAATGGAAACCAGTAAATCAGATCACCAGTACAACGTTTATGTGGCTGCACCTTTGTGGTATCCACACGAACCCGTGAATCACCGATGAATGTCCGCTACACCCCCGGTTGGAATTGATCTCCTTAGACCTTGTAGTGCTAGCTACGCCTCTTCAGAGATTTTGGTCAAGGAGAGTGGCTAGAGTTTTTCTATGCTTTTACTTGGGGTGCGTGAAGAATAATAGTAATCCTATTATTACCCAATAAGCCTATTTAAATAGGTGCATAGAAAAACCTAACCTATTTGGGCCTTATTCCATGTATAATTATAGGCTTACTATTGGGCCTTATAATTATAACATGAATTCCCAAATATTAAGCCCAAACAATTTGGTCCATTAATTCCAAATTCACTAAGCTCTAAGTGTGCGACCCTACAGGCTCTCATTACATTGGCAATGACCATTAATCATATTAATGATCATAAACAAAGATTGGTGTCTAGCAATACATCATTGTTACCCAAGTAATGAGAAAGTCGGTGATTTGACTAAACCTTTACACGTGATCATCATTTATATCCTTTTGTCCTATACATCTAGATTTAGCACGAGACATGGACCGTGTCATTCCCGTATAGCCCAATCTTAAGGTTTCTTGATTCCTAAGTAAGCTGACTGAAACAAATGTAATCGACATCTCATGTCAATTCATCAATGCATGGCCATGTATTTTCTCAGCTTTACTTAATCAAGGGGCCCATAGATGTTACTCCTGTTATATAGGAGGGACAAATCCCATCTTGATCACACAAACCCCTCCGCATGATATGTGACATATCCAATATCTACCCTTGCATTCACTTAACCATTAATGACATAGAATAGTATCAAAATATGAAACTCACATGTAGGGAACCTTGGTAATCTCAGGTCAAAGGACCATATTAATAATGATCACTAAGAACCACTTATGACACTCATATAACGATCCATGTAGTGTTCTTAATATGGGTCGGTCTAGTATACAAGTTCTCTAACTTGTACTCATGTGTAAACTTAATATCCCATATAAGTCTTTACACATGCTAATCTTAACATATCAAAGCAACCTAATCCACAATGATATATGACTAGGGACATTTAAGAATACAATTATTCTAAGGTTATTATTATAATTGAATATATTACGCAGATAATATATATAAATATAATAATTGGAATTGCCATTACAATAACATGATTCAAAATTACAATCACCAATATAATTAGTTTTAGGGCATATACACTAACAATATTGGTGGTATTTTAAAATTGTTGAAATAATAAGTCTTTTTATCCTTCCTTGTTATTAGTTTATTTGTTGAAAATCCTTGCTTAAATGGAAGTTGTGGCCTATCAGATTGTTTTTATTAACTCTTATAAGTATTTCTTAAAAGTTTGATATAGCTACTGACATTACATCGCTCTTAATAAAAATCTTATTTGAAGTATTAAGGTAGGTGATATATGGGTTTTTTAAACAACAAAAATTGCTTGATTTGTTATCTACATATCCCATCTATGTTTTTGTTAACAATTTTACCACACACTAGTTAGTGCTATAGCCTTAGAATATTTATATACAAAATTGTATTTTTATTTTACTCCTAAGATGTTTTAGTAATTAATAGCTTAAGATTAGTAGTAAACTTATAAATATAGTCTACCTTTTAAAGTTCTTGTTTGTTTCACTTTATAACAATCACTATTACTTAGAAGAGGATCAAGTACAATTAGTAGAGAATTTGTAGCCTTGCTGGCTTTAAAAAAGATGTGGTCTTCAAAAGTTAATTTAATATGGTAGATATAATATATATATAATGGTAAGGTTTCAATTAGCAAAGCTAGTGCTTTTTCTATCCTAATTTATATAAATTCACTATTCACCCTATATTATGGACTTGTTCTTACTTTTTACTTGTCTCTTTTATCACTATTTTCCTATCTAAGAAATTATGAAGCCTTAACCCTAGAATGTCTTTCTTTTTAAAGTGTACATCAGTAGCTTGATTTTCTCCTTTTTCTTTAAGAAAAGACAAGATACAGAATGAATGCATACAATGGAATATTGGCATGGCACCTATTGAAAAGAAGATGACAAAAAATTAATTAAAGTAATTTGGACATGTACAAAGAAGACCACTGGAGGCATCAATAAGAATAGTCAAACGCATGATTTTTAGTCTTGTGAAAAATTATAAAGGAAGGCCAAAAAAGACATTAAAGAAAATTACAAAAAGGGATTTCTTAGTCAATAACATTCCTAAAAATATGATTTTGAATAGAGATCAATGGTGTTATACGATCTATATAGTTAACCTTATTTAGTGGGATAAAACTTTGTTATTGTTGTACTCTTTAACTTGATTATTAATCTTTTTTTCCCCTTAACATTTACTTGATTAAGTAGCAATATATTGCTGGTTTTTTTAGCACAAAGGTATTATCAGATTTAATTTTTCTTTCATGTGTACATGTATTTGTAATGGGATAACAATATATGGATGTTACATCAATTTAATTCTTCTATGGATGCACTCTAATACTAGCTAGCCATGTGTTAACTAATTAATTAGCTAACCATATTTCACTCCAACAATGCTCTAAATAATGCTGGGTTTTATGTTAATCTTGTATTTGTGATCAACGGGAGGATACATTACTTTTTATACTTCTTATATAATTCTTACCTGTTTAAACATTCTATAAGCTAGTTTTCTTTTGTTTATTTGTTTAAATTTCTCCTAATCGAGCATGAAGATAATTTATTAAATTTGTGAATTACATTGATGATCATGAATTGCTATGTTCATGTGCATGATATAAATAATGTCTAAATTCTTATGGCACTTTGCTTAAGTGCCACGATAATATTGAGTCTTGTGGCTATGATGTTTAGGGAATTATCAAACAAGAAGTTGTTAAAGCATGTTCTAGCAAGTTTCATCTCATGTTTTAGCACTAATGTCTATGGAGCTAGGGATAAAGTCAAAGAATTAAAAATAGGTTTTTTAAGTAAACAGCAAAATGCATGCATCTTATTATGATGCTAACTTCTAACGGGTCTGTGTTCTTAGATATAACTAGAAAAGTTTTAGTAACTATGCCATTATCAATCTCATTCTAGAGTGGATAGCTATTTATAGGAAGGAATTACATCTTATGATAAGTCCCTTTTTAAACTATCTTTAATTTTTGTAACCACTTGACATATGTGTTTCTTTGAATTCATATGTTTTGTCTTTTATGGATTTTATATTTGTGATCACTTAATTGTGTTCTTTTGTGTATCACTGAGTTAGTTTCAATACTTATAAATGTTTCATCATTTGACATAACACGTCTCGTCTGGATACAGTACTTTGGAGGGGCATAGGATAGACCATGTTAGGATTGCAATATGGTTTCACTTCTAAGTTTTGCAATTTGATATTGTTCATTTGACAGAAAAATTTGGTTCCCTATTTGAAGCTATTGAGGTATTGAAAATTACTAGATAACAATTCAAGAAAACTGCTCCTCATATGCCTTAGCATTAGGCTTGCATAGATGTGATTGAGAATGGAATATTTCATAGAGGATATAGTGGAGTTCTAAGGGTACATTGATTCATGATTATCTTTCTTCAGAAGAACATGTACGCATTATCATATTTTTTTCATTTTACTCATTCAGTTCTTCACCATCTTTTTTATGCTTCAGCCTTTTGACTTGGTCTAGCACGTTTTACTCTACCATGCATCTTGCCACCAATTTTTCTTAACTAGTTATGATTGTTTCAAATATATGTTGCTAATAAGAAATTATATAGGAGCAAGAAGTATTCAAGAAGCTTGTTATATGTGTTTGTAGATAAGTGATTACCTAACTCGATTAAGGACATGACATTACAAATTTTCCTCTAATTAACATAATATCTAGAGCTTTCTAGATATTCTTCTCCTACCTTGATTATAATAAAAAAAAGGAGAAAACCTAGCTCTCTCTCTCTCTTCTTTTCCTTTTCTTTTTTATTTTTTTATGCATGACTAAAGTCACGATGGGGCCAATGGCAATCTAAATTGCATATCAATTAAAGCCCAAATCTCAAAGGTGCTATTTGGTGGTGGAGTATGGTGGTGGAAGGGAACAGTGGAGTATTGTTTGGCACCATTGAAGCATTTCTGACCACTGGAAGGATAATCTGGGCACACTAAATAATAGATTGTAGCAAGGCAATCCAGGAGAAGTGGCATGTGATTCACTCGTGTGTGGTGTACTACGACGCATGAGGCCTATGTGTAGAGGAGTTAGGGATGTGTGATGGCGCATGACAACTCATACAATGATGATCTTCAATTAAGTATTATTTCAAAGGTTAGCAAATCATTCTGTGAAGTTGGTTTTGCAATTTGGTGACTCTAGCTATGTGTTTCTATTTTTTGAATAATTCTTTAGTTTGTCATCTGTTGTCTAGAAAAGTTTATTTATTATGGATGAGAATTCTAGTATAACTAGCAAGCTTGGGGCTTCTAATAGTCTAAAAAGATGAAAAAAAGAAAAGCCCAAGTTTTCATAATTGCTTCTAGCTAGTAGAAAAATAACTAATGAAAGTTAGATATTTAAGGATGACAATATATTACTCAGAAAAGGCAATTGAATACTACTTTAATGAAGTTTGTATGTCACATCATTTTACTTAAGAACCCTTTATAGATGATCAAATCAACAATAGGTTATAGAGGATCGTCGGTTATTCAGGTTGGTGTATAATACTTTAGCTAGTCAAGTTGAAGATAATACTGCTTATTATCATACTATTAAGGGATTGTGGAACTCTATTGAGTCTTTATATTTGAAAAAGGAAGATTTTAACCAAATATATGATTTAAGTATATCCTTATTCCAGTTAGATGAAAGAAGTATGACCAATGCTCAGATTTATACTAAGTTTAATTGCATTTATGAGCAATGCAATTCTTTTCTACCTATTACAAGTGATGTTAATGAAATGTGTTCTCAACAAGAATAATTAGCAGCTTTGTGTTACTTGATGCATTTATCTTTTAAGTTTAGCATAACACATCAGTAGGTCTTGTCTAATTCTGAACCTCTCACTTAAAAAATAACTTATTATTGAGTTCAATAGCATCCAAGGATATTTCTTCCTCTTCTCCATCTTCAAATGTGAATGAGTTAGCAGCATTAGTTAGCTTAAGCACTCATGGAGGATGTGGTAATTCTAAAAATGGTAAAGGAAAAAGAAAAGGCCAGGTTAACTCTAATGAAGGAGGAAGAGGAGGAGATTCAAATTTGATCTATTATTATTATTAAGAACAATGACACATTGAGAAATTCTATCCAAAATTGGTAGGAAAGAATATGTAGCAATCCAAGTTTGCATATATGGCACAGGAATTAGAAGCTAATGGTAAATTACTATCTGATAGTGAATATGCTAAATATTTGCAATTAAATGCCTCTTTACAGTCACCACCCACTCAACCCATAGCCATAATAGTTCAAAAAAGCAATCCTATTACATGTCTATCTAATTCTAATTCTAGATGGGTCATTGATTCTAAGGCCATTGATCATATGACAGATCAAATAAGTATCTTGTCATCCTCTAATATTTCTCATCCTTTTCATGTTATTTTAAATAATAGGTCTACTGCTTCTATTGTTAAGAGTGATATGGTTAATGTGACTTTTGATATTTCTTTATCTAATGTCTTGTGTCTCCCAAAATTTTCATTTAATTTACTTTTAGTCAACCAAATTACAAGTGCTTATAATGATGGTGTTTTCTTCTTTCTTAGTTGTTATGTGTTTCAGGATCTATTGATGAAAAAGATTTTTGGTAGGGCATATGAATCTAGAGGATTGTATATGCTGTATGGAAAAGTTACTCAACCAATTACTACTACTGCTATGGCATATGAATCTAGAGGATTGTATATGCTGCATGGAAAAGTTACTTAACCAATTACTACTACTGCTACCCCTACTCCACATCAATTGCATTGTCACCTTAGTTATCTCTTATTGATGTCTTTATGAAAATTATATCTTAGCTTAGAGTCTATTTTTCATTTAGATTGTAAGCCTTGTAAATTTGTTAAATAGCACCATTAGTCCTATGTCTCCAGAGTTAATAAATGAGTTTTATCCCTATTTGAATTAGTGCATTCGAATATTTGGGAGCCTTGCCTAATTATTTTAAAATCTAATTTTTGTTATTTTGTGTCCTTTGTTAATGATTATTCAAGAATGAGTTAGCTTTATGTAATGAAAATTTGTTTCGAGTTATTTAATATTTTTTATTCTTTTCATGCTAAAGTTACAAACTAGTTTTACATAACTATTTGTAATTTTCAAAGTGATAACACTAAAGAATATTTTTTTGCACAGTTTTCAAGTTATTTATCACGACATGGTATAATTCATTAGTCTTTTTATGCTATTACTCCACAACAAAATGGAGTATTTGAATAGAAAAATTAACATTTAATGGAAGTTTCTCATGCTTTTTTATTTTAAATGAAGGTTCCTAAAGTTTTTTTGCTAGATGCAATTTCTACAGCCTATTTTTTGGTAAATCACATACCTTATTCAATTCTTGATAGTTAGGTACCCTTTTCTACTTTATTTCCCTTTAAGTCCTTATTTCCTATTCCTTCACGTATTTTTCAATGTAAATGTTTTGTTAATGATACTCCTCCTCAAGTATCCAAATTAGATCCTTAGTCTTTGAAGTATGTTATTTTTTGATATTCTTGTACTTAAAAAAAGGTATAGGTATTTTTCTCCTAAGTTAAATCGTTACATTCTATCTTCTGATGTTCCATTTTTTCGACCTTCTCCATTTTCTTCTACCTTGCTAAATTTAGAAAATGTTAATGAATACTTCCTTGTATCTTCTCCTTCATAGGATTTATAAATTCTTCCAAAATAGAATCAGATTTAACCTTCTATTAAATATGTTTATTCTCATAAAGTGTAAGTACCATCAATAGCTTTTCCCCTAAACAAGACACAAACATCCAATTCAGACTTTGTTTTAAATGAATTGCTAACTTTATCTCCTTTACCGGCTCCTTCCTAATCAGATCCTCTTATGTCTTTTAATTTAGATCTACTTCTTACTCACCAAAAAGATACCCATACTTGCACTCATAAATGTAACTTTAGTCATCCTTATTCTATTTCCACCTATGTGTCCTATTCTTCTTTACCTGCTTTTTCTCAATCATTTATTACTTCCTTAAGCATTATTATTGTTTCTAAGTCATATTCCGATGCTTTTTCTCATGGTGGGTGGTATACTACCATAAAGGAAGAAATGACATCTCTTGAAGCAAATCAAACATGAGATCTTATGCCTTTACCTAATGATAAATAATTTATTAGTTGTAAATGGGTGTTTACTATAAAAGTGAATCTAGATGATTCTATTACTCGATTGAAAGCACATTTAGTAGCTAAAGGGTATGTTCAGATCTATGGTGTTGATTATTTAGAGACTTATGGTGTTGATTAAAAGAAAATTTAGTAGCTAAAAGGTATGCTCAAACTAATGGTGTTCATTATTCAAATGATTTGCTAACTTCATCTCCTCTACTAGCTCTTTCCTCATCAGATCCTTTTATGTCTTTTGATTTAGATTTACTTCTTGCTCACTAAAAAGATACTTATACCTGTACTCAGAAAGGTAACTTTAGCCATCCTTATTCTATTTCCACCTATGTGTCCTATTCTTCTTTACTTGCTTTTTCTTAATCATTTATTACTTTCTTAGACACTATTATTGTCCCTAAGTTATATTCTGAAGCTTTTTCTCATGGTGGGTGGTGTGTTGCTATAGAGGAAGAAATGAAAACTCTTGAAGCAAATCAAATATGGAATCTTATACCTCCACCTAATGGTAAATAATTCATTAGTCGCAAATGGGTGTTTACTATGAAAGTGAATTTGAATGATTCTATTGCTTAATTAAAAGCACATTTAATAGCTAAAGGGCATGTTCAAACCTATGGTATTAATTATTCAGAGACCTTTTCTCCCATGACAAAAATTACTTTCATTTGATTGCTTATGTCTTTTACTGTTACTAACAACTAGTCCCTTCACTAGTTAGATGTTAAAAATACCTTTTTACATGGCAATTTGCATGAGGAAGTAAATATAAAGTAACCATCTAGGTTTGTTACTCATGGGGAGTGTGGGAAGGTACTAAATTTGAAGAAATCATTATATGAGTTGAAATAATATACTTGGGCTTGGTTGGAAGATTCAATGAAGTAGTGATAGAATTTAAAATGAAGAAAAGTGATCATAATCACTCTATACTCTACAGGTAGTCTAATTAAAGATGCATTCTTCTGGCTATGTATGTTGATGATATTGTAATTATAGGGAGTGATGAATTAGATATTTCATAATTGAAAGCTTTTCTTCAAGCTAAATTCTAGATTAAAGACTTAGAAGCATTTCAATATTTCTTAGGCATTAAGATTGCTCAAGGAAGGAAAAGAATTTTCTTGTCTTAAAGAAAATATATGCTTGACCTATTAAATGAAACAAGGATGATTGGTGCTAAATCATATGAAACCCCTATGATTACAAATGTTAAGCTTGATCCAGAAGATAGGGAATTACTTGAAAATCTTGAGCGGTATAGAAGATTGGTGAGAAAATTGAACTACCTTACTATAAATAGATCTGACATTAACTTTCTAATAAATGTAGTTAGTTAGTTTATGAATTCCTTAAGGACCTCTCACTAGGATGCTCTCACACACATTTGGAAGTATTTGAAGAAGGTGCTTGGTTGAGGAGTCTTGTCTAAAAATTATAATCAATGTAAAGTGGAGGCTTTTTTTGATGTAGACTAGGCAGGATGTCTTATAAATTAGAGATCTACTTTTAGGTATTGTATATTTGTCAAAAAAATCTTGTATTATGGAAAAGCAAGAAACAAGCAATTGTATCCCACTCCAGTGCAAAATCTGAATATTAAGCTATGACTCATACCACATCTAAACTCATATGGGTTACTTATATTCTTTAGCAAATTGGCATCAAGACTCATAGGATTATACAATTGTGATGTGACAATCGAGTTCCTACTAATATTACTTCAAACCAAATTTTTCATGAACAAACTAAGCATGTAGAGGTTGACTATCATTTTATTAAACAGAAGCTACAACAAGAGGTTATTAATCTTAAACACATTAGAATTAAGGTATAATTAGTTAATCTATTTACTAAAACTCTTCTAGGAAAATGGGTTAATGAAATTTGTAATAAGCTATGCATAATTAATAACTATAGCCCAACTTGAAGGAGAATGTTAGTAGATAAGTAGCATTATGTCTCATATCACTTATATCTTACAATATATACTCTGTATTATGTTATATATAGTGACTTCCTAACTCGATTGATGACATGACATTACAAATTTTCCTCTAATTAATAACATGTGACACCTTAAAAGGTCTAATCCATGTCTTCTTTTCCTAATGTGCAACATCAAATGTACAAGCTAAGTATAGCCTTCCTTCTTTCTTGATAATGGAATGTTAACTAGTAAGTTATCTTAAATAGAGATTAGATGACTAATATTGGTGAATCTAGCATTCATTTCCATCCTTTGGTATCTATTTAATTTTTATTTCAAGACTTCTTTGATGTAATGATTTTATTATTTTTAAAATTAGTGTAGTTTAGGATACCTTATCTAAAATTAACATTTTGTTAAGCTTTTTTCTTGTAGACATTAAAAGGCAAAAAACAAAGTAACTATAAGATTTGGAATTGTGTGGAAGTGACTCTTTTCCTTAATATGTGATTATATTTTAATCTTGTAAGTTTCTTTAACTCATGTAGAGTTTCTTACTTTAATTATTGAATAAATGAAATTGGGTGCTTCTTAGATAACATTTAGGAAAAGAAAATTGTTCATTTCTTGTAGAACAAAGGATTGTTATATTTTATCTCATATTATTTGACATGAAATTTTTTATAGATCATTTTAACTATTAAATCATATCATCATAATAGATGTTTCATATGGTTGTGATGTTGCTAATTGCTTAATGTGAAATTAAGGTCAACCTAATAAAACAATAACAAGAATTTACTCACTTTTATCTTTGGCAAGCGCCTAATGTCACTTATGTTAGACTTAAACCAAGAAACATAAAGAAAGTTGTTATTAGAGGGGGTTTAATGGGCACTGACATTGCTATAGCTCTCATACTAAGCAATATAAATGTTGTCCTTAAGGAAATCAACTCTAAATACCTTCTAAAGGACATTAAATTGATCAAAGTTAATTGCTATGACCATGTCACTGACCATATTGATCTGATATGTGGACTAATTTATTGCTTATGATTAGAGTGCAATTGCTTTGAATCACTATATAAATGTAAGGATAACCATAAAATTAGCATACTAATAGTAGTAAGAGATACTACTAATTTTGAATACTTGGTTACAACATTGTAGCTTTGATTGTATTTTATGCAATTTTAAAAGTTTTAAGAGATAAATGGGTTGGCTGGTATTATTGTTAAGAGACATGCTTTCTAATTATAATATCACCTTGAGAAAACCTTATTTGGATGTTGTTAATTGTGTTATTTATTTATTTTTCAATGCTTTCTTATATTTGATGATTATTAATTTTAATTTTGTAACTTATGACAAGGAAGAATTGATGATGAAGATGATGTGGAAGAATTACATGACCTAAATGTTAAAGATATTTAGGATTTTTCATGTTATTGATGTATAACATTTTATAGAAAAATCATTATATTTTGGATCATCAATCGCATGACTTTAATTAATGAACAAATAGATCATTTTTGAAATCTCAATGTTACTTTGAATTTTTATATATTTTTATATTGAAAATTTGATTTAAAATTTATGAGAAGTGAAATATTAATGTTCCAATTACGTGTATTATCTTTATTTAAAATAAATAAATTAAAAAAAATTAGATATGCTAATGTTAAAAAATAATAGTTAAAATATATTGGCAAATAAAGTTAAAATTATTGTCTAAACACAAACAACCAAAATAGGTTACTAAAGATAAAACTTTTACCTATTCTTTATAAGCAATGGTCAAAGACTGTAGTTAAGTATAAAAGTAAAATTATTGCCTATAGTGAGGAATAGACAATAGGAAGAAGCTATTGCTATATACAAAGCAAAATTGTTGTCTCTACTGTAGAATAGACAAAAATTATTGTTAAATGTAGAGGTAAAATCATTGGTTATATTTTAGAATAGGCAACGGTCAAAAAATGTTACTATAGAGAATGGTAAAAATTATTGTTTATAATACTAGAATAGGAAACGATTTTTAAAAAATGTTGTTTAAAGTTGAAAAAAATCATTCACTAAAAGAATAAGCAATGCTTAATAAAACAACATTTGAAAAATGTTGCCTAATCTTTAGGCAACACTTTACACTTTTTAGACTTTTAGCAATAGTTTTTTGTTATTGGTATAGACCAACAATGTTGTAGTGGTCTTGCTTCTATAATAGCTTTTAAGTTTGCCTATGTATTTAAGAATTCCTTCTCTCTGATAATTGCAAAAGTACTTATATGCACTCAAAATTGATTGAAGCCTAACAAGCATTTCATTCAAGACTTGATTAACACAATTGCTTTTCTAGTAGTAGAGAAAATGACTTATAAGACATATGAGAAATAGAGAAAGGTATGTACAAATTGTCATCATTCCATTGCCAAGTATTACTTTTTCATTATTTACACTAATTGCTTTTCTAATAAAAAGAAAAATTATCAGACGTGGCATCCACTTCTCTACAATGCAGACATGGAGGTATTGGCACAAGCTTACTTAGAAAAGGTTCTCAAGAAGGCATACAAGGATCATATTCATAGACTTTGGCTATTGACTAGAAGTTGACAAGGTTCTTAACTATTATTTGTCATCATATCATTTTAAATTTTTAATTAATGATATTTAGTCAAATGTCATTTACATTTTTTTAATCATATTTTGTAGGTTTCTTTGAACCTATGGTACCCTTGATTAGTGGTAAATGAAGGCACTATCATATGTATATATATATACTAACTACAACTTTTTTGGTTCTAATTCACACACACCTTTTTGTGACTTTGTTTATAGTATGATTGTAGAGAGTGCAATGGGAGCTAGCACTATTTTTTTTTTATTTAGGTGATGTTGGCTTATTAGTGGTACATATTAGTGCACAAATAAATTGTCAAGGGTAAAGAAATGGCAAAATCATGCTAACTTAGGCAACTGGTTGATTTTTTGGATTTTAGGATGTTACAAGTTTTAAACTATTAATCGTTGCTTAATATGGATACAAGAAAATAGCCACTAAAGTGCTAATGCTAATATGTTATGATATCAAAGCTTTTACAAGTGAGAAGCTAAAAGCTTTGATTTCATGGCTTATGTTATGGTTATAGTAGCTAGTTGGTACTTTAACATGGGTTATATATTGATGTGTGTGTCTTAGGAATTAATCATAAGATAATTGTAATAATGTATAATGTATTATATTTTATTTTAGGCAATGAAATTATTATATTTTATTTCATTTTTGCTTAATATAATAATTATCCCTAGAATAGTTTTTACTATTTCTAAAATATCCTTAGTCGAGTATTATTGCGAAAGGAATAGCAATAATACATTAAGATTAGCATGTATGGTGACTGATGATTATAAATTATGAATATGTGATATTAAGTCAATACATAAGTGTATTATTAGTGAATAAATGTATTAAACTGATGCGCTGTGAGAATACTACATGAATTGACAAATATCATTAGCTATTCTTATTTGACTATAGTGTAAGTAGTCATTTGACCTAAAGTTACTACGGTTCCTTACATGAGGAGTTACATATTTTGATATTATCTTATGTCACCTTCAAATCAGGATTATGTATAGGGCATTGATTGGGTATATCATAAATCATACAAAGAGATGTAAATGATGTAGATGGGATTTTATTCTTCCTATATAGAAGGAGTGATATCCTTAGGTCTCTTAATTGAGTGAGGTGAAAAAATGCATGGCTATACTTAAATGGATCAATATGTGATATTGATCATTTATTTAAAATAGTTTACTCAGTATTAAGAAATATGGATTGAACATTAATGAGGATATCACACTCCATGCCTCTAGTTTGATTTGGATATTGTTACAAAAGGAACTGTATTGTAAAATGTTGTTCACACATTAGGTGAATGTTAAATTATAAATGTTCTTACTACTTAAGGTGGCAATGATGTATCACTATATACCACTCATTGTATATGGTCTATTGAGGGGTCATTACCAACATAATAAAAACATATAGAATCACATAAAAAGAGTAAGAATGAGATAGTAATTAATTGAATTTTTGTTAAATTAAAATCCTATTAATTGGACTTATTATTTAATGCATATATATTATCAAAGTAATAATATATATATTCACATAATATATGGTATATTATGTAATATTATTTAATATTAAAGTAATATCAGATAATTATGCTATTTGATATTAGATAATTATATTATAAGATAATATTATTATCTAGTAATATTTAGTTATTAATATTAAGATAATATTAGATAATTAATGAATAAACCCTATCTCTCTCCTCACTCTTACTATAATAAGGATAAGGTTTTAATTTTTAAGTTAAATTAAAAAAGGAGAGGCGATTTCCTAGTTGGATTAGGAAAGTGACATGTATAAGTTCTATAAAAAGCATGAAGGCATCACTTTGTATTTGAGAATAATAAGTTGCCACCAAAATAACTTAAAAATGAACAAAATCCTAATCCTTTATGAGAGAGACATCTCCTAGCAGATTCATGGGAGGTTAAGATGTCATCATTCATTTTGTGTGAATATTATGGATGCACGATCGCTTTACTGTGCTTGTAATTCATGAACTACACTTCAAGAGGTAATCCTTATAATATTAATCTATGTCCTTGTGCATGGATTTTAGGAAGGTTTCACATATATAATTTTTGAAAATCTGTTTTCCCATTGCATTATATGATACACGTGAAACCCAACATTATAATGTTAGCATTTATTGTAGTGATAGCTTTTATGTTAAATATTATTAGCAAAACTCAATTTGCATCTAATTTACCTTGATAGTTTGTGATTGTGTAATTTGGCCACTAAATTTTGACTTATTTTGCGTTTGACATTGGAGGCCTTCATTGTGGGCTAAATTTGTTGCCAAATTTTGTTAGCAATGTTGTATGCAATTAGGTACACTTGAATGAATTCTACCAATTTTAGGGCAATTTTTGTCCATTTTCAACAAAAATTAACCGCTCAAACTCAACATCAACCAATCATGTCGATTTAGGACAAGTGGCTAATAGGGTTCGGTCAATTTCAGATGATTTTACAGTCAACATCAATTAAGATTGATCTAAGTAAAAAACTAGTCCTACCTAACCTTAACTAACTAATGCTCACCCCTAATTAAAAATTAAAAAAAAAAAAAACGACAACCGTATCAACCTTACGTTTGGACTTACATCACATTACCTTGTTGGCCTAGACTTTAATTAAAATAGCATTTGTCCACTGTATAGAATCTAATAATTGTTCCCTTATCATTGCTAAGTTTCGTATATCAACCTTTTAGAGATATTCAATTCAATGGAACTGAGATAATAGAGAGAAGATTAGTATTGTTCCCTTACAAGAACAACGAAGTTTAATAAATAAATAATAAGTTGTTTTTAATTTTTTTGAAACTAAAAGGATTTCAAAAAGGTATTAAGTTAACATTCTCTGCAAATTTTTATAGGACCGAATCATTCGTTTACTGGTTTTAGAATGAGAGGATCATTATAGGCTTCAAAAATTAACCAACCACTGGTACTATGATTTCATAGACCTTTTTTGTTTTTCCTTTTTCATTTAAATTCTTTACACTTTTTTCTATCAATTTTTCTTAAACTTAAAAATATATATATATAATCTGTGTTCTGAAATTTACTATTTTCATTAAAATCTATAATTTTAAATAAAAATTTAATGCTTTTTTTTTTAATTCATCCGGTACATTTTTTTATTGAGATCTAAATTCTTTTCTTCTCCGCTATATCTTCGTAATCTCCCAATGCGGGCAGGTGATAATGCTCCGATAGCTCTCTCTCTTTCTCTGAGTTGTTTCTTGAAAATAATATATATATATATCCAAAATTAATTAATTTATATATGTTAGTACACAATTTTCGTCGAAAAGTCAAATCCTAGGATTCTCTGGTCCACCCGTCCAAGAACAATGTAGAAATATTTGGAAGTAAACTTGTCCAAAATAAACACGGCAACCATATCAAACCTTACGTTTGAACTTGCATCACATTATCTTGCTGTCCAAGACTATTAATTAATGAAAAATTTTATAAACACGGCAACCATATCATATAATCATAATTTATTAATTCATTAAGTGTAATTAATATTTTAAATTATAGTTTATAACTATTACTGACAACACCACAACCATATACCACCAATACTCTTTTAATAATTTTGCGTTATAATAATTATATTTTTTTAATATTTATCTTCAATTTTATTGATAATAACATAACTGCGATTACAACAAAAACCCTTAATTTAAAATTGTGATTGCCATATAATCAATTGCAATATAAAACTATCGTGGCAATATAAAATATTGCAATGTACACAGGCCTCGAACAGCAAGCAAATAGTACTATAAAACCCATCACCAATGTTCTGGGTCAATCACCTCTCAGAATCACATAAAGTATTGTGTTCAAACGAACGAGTTTCATTTCAATGGAGAAGAAAACAATCCACATAGCAGCAATTCCAAGTCCAGGCTTCACCCATCTAGCTCCCATTGTTGAGTTCGCCAAGCGATTTGTGCAGCTCCATCCAGACTTTCATATCACCTGCATCATTCCAACACTTGGTTCTCCTCCCAATGCCTCCATATCCATTCTCCAAACACTTCCTTCAAACATTCACTCCATTTTCCTTCCTCCGGTCAACCCACAAGACCTTCCAGAAGGCATCGCCCCTGCAGCTCAAATCCAACTCACTGTTTCTCACTCTCTTCCTGATATACACAACGCATTAGAATCACTCAGCAATAAATGTCAGATTTCTGCTTTAATGGCGGATCCCTTCGCCGTTGAAGCGCTGCGTTTTTCTAAGGAATTCAACGCTTTGTCCTTCATTTACTTCCCATCTGCAGCCATGACTCTTTCTTTCTGCCTTCATCTGCCAAAGCTGGATCAGACTCTTCCTAATTCTGTTCAATTCAAAGACTTGCCCGAAACGGTTAAAATCCCCGGTTGCAGGCCAATTCCTGGCAGATATTTACCCGACCCGGTCCAAGATCGGAGGGTTGAAGCTTATAGACTATTTCTTGAACTCTGCAAAGGGTTGCATTCGGCCGATGGAATTTTGGTGAATAGCTTCCTCGGGCTGGAAGAAGGGCCCATAAAAGCCTTGACTGAAGGAGGGCTTGGTAACCCTCCTGTTTATGCAGTCGGACCCATTATCAATACCGGGTCGGGTACTGAGGAAGACGAGTCGGAGTGTTTGAGATGGTTGGATAAGCAGCCAGCAAACTCAGTTCTGTTTGTTTCCTTTGGAAGTGGAGGGACACTTCCTCAAGAGCAATTGAATGAGTTAGCATTGGGATTGGAGCAAAGTGGTAAGAAATTCTTGTGGGTTATTAGGCCACCGAGCAAGTCAGCAAGTGCTGCTTACCTTGGTGCAATAAAAGAAGACCCTTTGCAATTTTTACCATCTGGGTTCTTGGAGAGAACAAAAGATCAAGGTCTGGTGGTCCCATCATGGGCCCCACAGATTCAAGTTCTAAGCCACAATTCCACATGTGGGTTTCTTTCTCACTGTGGTTGGAATTCCACCCTTGAGAGTGTGGTGAATGGTGTGCCTATCATAGCTTGGCCGCTCTTTGCAGAGCAAAAAATGAATGCAAATTTGTTAAGTGATGGGCTGAAAGTGGCATTGAGACCAAAAGCGAATGAGAAAGGGATAGTGGAAAGAGAGGAAATTGCTAAGGTTTTGAGAATGTTTATGGAAGGTGAAGAAGCCAAAGAAATAAGGGGTAGGGTGAAGGAGCTAAAGGATGCTGCTTCTTGTGCCTTGATGGAAGATGGGTCCCTTAACAAAATCTTGTCCCAGTTTGCAACCCATTTGAGAGGCTATTAGGATTTAGGAGGGTTAAGAAAACCATTTTCCTTTTTTTCTCTTTAGTTTTGGTGTGGTCTTTCTTATTTTCTTGTCTTATTTTGAGCCTATTGTAATTTTGTAATAAAATCGAGAAATGTTATATTTACTTATTTCTCTTATAAATTATTATTTGTTATAATATAGGTGGAATGAATATAATAATTATATTAATTTTACATTGATTCTATATTTGTGTACACAAATACAATATAGATATAGATTGGATATACTATTGACTTAAATTATTTATATTATCGCTTATTCATATTTTATTAGTTTAATAAATTTTTTTTTATTATTGATAAAAAATTATTAATTGTTATTAATTTTTTAATCATATGTTATCTTCTTGACTAATTAATCATGCAAAAATTTTTATACTAATATTGAAAACTTTTAATTCAAATGGTATGCATATGATATTTTTGGAAGATTTTATCTTTTTAGTGGTATATTTATATGTGTGTTTATTATTTTAATTATTTTTATTACTATAAAAAAATTATATTACCACTAATCAAATTTAAATTCATACACCAAATACCTAGTGTTAAATAAATCTATTATTTTCATCTTAAATGTTAGAAGAAAAGAGAGACTCATGATTACATATAGCCGCATTAGTTGGTTGGTCATGATTAATGCTGCGGACCATGCTTTGACAAAGTTTGATTTTGGAGATTATTTCTTTTAGAAAACTGCTTAATTTTTCCTTTCATCTCTCTCTTTCTCTTTTCAAACAAGGTTTTCTTTCATATTTCTTTGACTATAGTATTAAAATATAAAAAACACTATTTGAGGTTTAAAATTGAATTTTAGAATTCATTAAATTTAGCATTGTAAATTTATCCTATTATTTTATATTTGATTATAATTATTAATTTAAATTTAAAACTTAATTTTAATTTTTTTTGTGTATATAATATTACTATTAAAAATATATTAATTAAAGATCCAAGTTTTGCAAATTGATATATTTCTCAAATCTTACAAGCCAACATAATCTAGAAAAAGGCTTTTATTATTCAACAAGTTTGTGTTTTTATTATATACAACACAAGTGATTCAGTCATTCGCTCACATAAATATAAAAACCAAACTTGAAACTGAGATGTAATAAGAGATAAAACCTTTCATAAAATATCATGTTCCATTTAAATCAAATGCTTTCTTGTGAAAATTTGATCACTAATCTTATTCAAGAAAGAAAGGGCAGAGTCACCTCAAAGTCAATGTAAGCCTCTGCCTTAACTTACTTTTCTAAAGTGCTGCAAATTGTTTGGGTGACATAAAAGTATCTTATTAACCTATAAAGTTTTCGGTAATAAGTTAATAATAAGAATCAATTGTTACTAATAAATTTTTAATTTCAAATCTAATAAGGTATTGCAAAAAATAATATTTTCAATGATGATTTATGTGTTGTAAAAATTTCATAAAATATTTTATCATTGAAAACAAGGAGTCCTTTCTATAGCGATTGAAATATCAAGACAAAAAAATTATTTATGAATTTGTTTATTTACTTAATAGAGTGAGTATAATTTTTTGCATATAGCTATTGAATTTGTAGAAGCATTTCCATTATGATAATTATGACCAATTGATTTCCTAAATTAATAAAAGGTTTAGGGTTGTATAGGAGTTTTAAATGGATAGATTGATTTAGATATTATTAAGTTCACATGGACTTAGGTTTGTATGGATTGATCCATATTAACCAGACAAAAATATGGACTTTGTAATTGGTTTATGTCCAATTCATGAAAGTACTGGATCAGTTTGTATTTCAAGCCTCCTATTTTGCAACCTAATTAATGAAATATTTACTCCTTGGAATTGATCCATAAAAGTCCACGAGCCAATCCATGAAGTGATCTACAATTAGAATATCTACTTTATAGTCCATTCAACTCCCCTTCTAAAATAATTATATTATTACATTCAATCAAAATGAAGAAAGTGAGTTTGAAAAGAATTATAGAAAGTATTGTGTAAAAATTACGAAGCATGAAAAATTATACATAGATTTTGAATAAAAAAAAGAGTCTGAAAAAATATTATGGCATTGTTACTATGAATACCATAATATTTACTATAATAATTCTAATCTAGTAATACACATAATCATAATTAGATCAATTTAATGTCATTTGGCTGGCAACTCCATGAACTTGTTCCTTAAATTTATTTGAAATTCCACTTCCATAACAATCTATATGAAAAATAAAAATTCATTACAATTTAGCATATTCCATAATCTACAAAACCAAAATTAAATAACTAATAAAAATGTAAGCAATAGAATAGTAAGGGGCCTATTTAAAACACTAAAAACCTACAAATTCAATCTATATATGGGTATTTAAATTTAAAACACTGAAAATAAATGCATCCTAATAAAAAAATCACTTATAGAAAAAACGGAGGCTAAAGATAGCTAATTCCTTGAAATATTGAATATAAGCAACAAAAAGGCAAAAAATAGTAGCACAAGCAATCAAACAACATACACTTATGATAGAAATATGACCAATAACAAACCAAACATCAGTAAATAGAAAATGTAAAAGACTTCCCAGGAAAAATAAAATGCTAAATGCACATTGAAAATCCAAGAATATGGAACTTATTTAAATAAAAAATAGAAAATTAATATAAATTCTAGCATCAACTAATTCATTGAAAAATAAATGGAAAACTTCTATTTATGCAACCATATAGCCCTTATTTACATCGAAGTCTTTGTTTATATCAGTTGTTGCATATGTGTTTGAATCCTTAACTAAGTTATTTTTTCTTCATTATCATCTTCCAAATCTATAACTAAATTTTTAATTATTAATGATGAACTATGATTAAAATAAGAGAGGAATCTTTTTAATTATAATTGGAACAAATTAAACCAAAAGAATTACTAGTAGGGGCAAAACCAAGAAGGTAATTATGAATGCAAATCAGAGTTTGAACTTTCTTAGGAAGGAGACAACTTTTATACTTGTTTAGTACATGCCCTCCAATATTGAATGTTGATTTGGATGCTACTGTGATAATTAGTATAATTAACAAATCACAAGTCATAATGGTTACATTTGAAAATCTATTCTTTTGTACTTTCTAGCAATCTAAAACATCCAAATCTTCAAAATGTGCAAATTCAAGCTTAAGCTTATCCAAATAAATCTTTAATTGGGACTTTTCAATTCTTATAACAATTTGAGAATTAAAATCCTTGAAATTCTAAAAACAATTCAAACAATCAATCCAAAAAAATCAAGACACATTAACTTGTATAAAAGCTTTGAATTGTAAGGTCCAGATAACAATTGAAAGTTGAGAAAATTATGATAATTTTTTTTAATTTCTTACTTGTACTTGAACTTTTAAAGGATGAAACGGAAGAAACATTAAAAAATTGGGCTCCTTGGGAGGTTAGAGGTGAATGCTTTGATACATCTCATATAATTGAAAAAGCTTATTCTTCATAAATCCACTTTTTTCTTTAGAATTGGTAGCATTAATAGCATTGTAGCAAAAATTCACTATGAAAGCTTAATTTTTGGATTAGAAATAACACATAATGAACAAAACATTATATTCATTCTAATATTTATCAAGTTTAGCCTTCACATTAATAGACATATATTTTATTATTTCCTCTTTGCTCTTCAAATTACCCAAGAAAATGCATTCAATCTTCCAAACTTGAGTTAAATATAAGTTTATAATTGGATAATAAAAGTTAGATATTAAATTAGTTATCTCACGAAAAGGCTTTAGAAATTCACACATTTCTTTTCATTCGTTACCTACTCCAAACTAGATGGATGATGGTTATAATTCTTATCAATAACTACATAGTGGACGAATGCATGTTTGTATTTTAAAGCACAATCAAAAATAAAAAAAAACAGAATTCCATTTAGTAGGCACATTTAAACATAATTTCATCTTGTTATAAATTGACAAAATTTGCATAACCTTCTCTAAGTTTTCATTATTGCCTCAAAGCTTTCGCATATTTGATACTTTTTTAATTTTAATAATAGCATTAGAAATTACTTTTAACCTATCTTGAATTATAAGATTAAGAATATGTGTAAAACATCAAACATGAAAAAATTCACCATCATACAATAAGCTTTCTTTCACATAAAAATACTCTTTTAAGTATGATTGCACATTATGATTTGTAAAAGCATAAACCAAAGTTAGAGTGAAAGTCATTTTATCTATCCCCCATTCATATTAGAGTTCCATTTTTTTTTTGTGGATAATTCTTACCCAATATATGGAGGTGGCATGTTATAAAAAGTTAGAATTTTACTACTTAACTTCCAATTAAAATTACCATAGTGAGCAATTAAGTAAATGTAGCTTTCTTAGGTGCAAGAAGTCCTTAAGTTAAAAGTTAAACACACTCTATCTAAAATTTTTGCCAATTCATCTTTCAACTCTTATTTTTCATTTAAATAAAGCTTCTATACAACAATGTTTCAAGAAATCATTTTTGCGTAAGGATTTAAATATTTCATGACATCTTTAATTCCATCATATTCAATAAAGGAAAAAGGAATATCACATTTCATGATTGTCAAAGCTAATTTATTCCTAAAATTTGTTTGATCAATTTTTCTACTCTTGATTTTACAAGGTTATCCAACAATAATTCTAGCATTATCAAGATTCTTACATTTTGAGGCATGATGGCCAAGGTCTAAAACAACATATTGACTACCACCTCCCACAATTAAAGTAGAAAAAACCTTATATTTACCTCATGATTTATCATCAAGACATACTCCTAAATCATTATAAAAAAGTCAAACATTTGAACTTATTTTTTTGTTCTTTTGCACCAATTTTTAACTTTAGGTGTAGGTTGATATTCAGACATATAAGTACTTCCATCAATAATATTTTTAGCTTCATTATTATTCCTTTCTCCATCATCTTCAATAATATTTTTCAATTCTACATGTTGATGTGTAGAATGTGATGCCATTGAAAGACTACTATAAATTGTAAGTTCACACTCAACACAAATGTTTATTTAATTTACAAACCTTATCAAAAGTGTTGGTGTGTGTCCTAGAACCAATCATATAAGATGATTAGAGTTATACACAATGTATTATATTTTATTTTAGGCAATTTAATTATTATATTATTTTTATTATTATTATGCGCAATTTATAACTTAATATAATAATTATCCTTGGAATAGCTTTGCTATTCCTAAAATGCCCCTAGTCAAGTATTATTATGAAAAAGGATAGTAATAATACATCGAGACTAGCATGTATAGTGACTGATGATTACGAATCATGGATATGTGATATCAAGTCAATACATGAGTACATTGCTAGTGAACAATGTACTGGACTGACCCACTATGAGAATATTGCATGGATAAACGTGTCATAAGTTATTCTCATATGATCACAACTACGCATAAACCTTTGACCTGAAGTCACTACGGTTCCCTACATGAGGAATTACTCACTTTAATATTGTCCTATGTCACCTTTAATCAGGTGACAAGTAGGGCATTGATTGGGTGTGTCATAAATCATGCAGAGGGAAGTGAGTGATGTAAATGGAATTTTGTTACTCTTGTATAAAAGAGAAATATCCTTGGGCCCCTTGATTGAGTGAGACTTAGAAATGCATGGCCATGCTCAGTTGAATTAATATGTGATATTAATTATTTATTTTAAGTCTACTCAGTATCAAGAAATATAAATTGAACATTGACGAGGATGACACATTCCATGCCTCCAGTTCAATTTGGATATTATTACAAAAGGGTTATGATGTAAAACGTTGATCATGTATTAGGTGGATGTCGAATCACAGACATTCTTACTACTTGAGTGGCAGTGATGTATTGCTAGATACCGCTCGCTGTCTATGGCTCAATAATAAGTCATTGTCAACGTAGTAAGAACCTACAGGGTCACACAAAAGGAGTAGGAATAAGACAATAATTAATTGGACTTTAATTATATTAATATCCAATTAATTGGACTTATTTTCGTGCATATGTATTATTAAGAATAATAAATTCACATTTTTTTTATATATATATATATATATATTATGTGATATTATTTGATATTAAAGTAATATCAAGTAATTATCTTATCAGATATTAGATAAAAATATTATGAGATAATATTATTTTGATATTTGATAACTATATGCAATTATCTAATATTAAGATATTTATATTATGAGATAATATCATTATCTAATATTAGATAATTAATAGATAAGTCTTATCTCTTCCCATTATCTCTAGAATAAGGATAAGATGAGTTGTTAAGTGTGATTAGGATTTTGGAAGCATTATCCTAGTAGGACTAGGATTATGACTTGCCTAAGTTCTATAAAAAGGACTTGAGGGCAGCACTTAAGAATTACGTTTTAAGCTTCCATATAAACCCTAAATCACTCAAAAAACATCCAATCCTAATTCTTAGAGAGAAAAACGCATCCTAGCAGACGCGTGGAGGGTGAGAGGTCGTTGTTCACTCCGTGTGGATACCGTAGAGACGCTGTACCTTCCGGCCGGCGTTTGATTCATCCGCTCTCAAGTTTTGATCAGTAGAAACACGAGTGCCCAATAGGTAAAACCCTAATCATTGACTCATGCTTTTTGCATGGATCCTAGGTAGAATTCGGATCAAAATTTAAAATTCCGCTGCATGTGATAATCCGAATTCCCAACAAAAAGCTCAATTAATCCTACTAACTTATTGATATGCAAGCATTGAAAATGTAACACACTATGTATATGGTTGCTAAGCTTGCCATAAGCATTCAAAAGGCAAAATCATGGATTAGAGAATAATGAAAAAAAAAAAGAAACAAACTAGTATTTTACAATCACATGTGCACTTCTTTTCACCTAACATATTAATCAACTTGATAAATATTTATATGTCTTAATTTGGACACAACTAAGTCATTTCATCACTATAAAATTCTTAAAAAGTCTACCATGTGCAAATAGCCTTTTTGACTTTTAAATAATCAAAATTTTTAAGAAAAAGTTAAAGAGGTGCTCATGGTCTAGACAACTAATTGTGATCTTCCCAAAAGCTTTTCATCCTTTAAACGATTCTTTCATACAAGAGGCATTAACAAATAGGGCCCTCAAGTACCTATATGAAAAGTTTTTAGAAAAAGAAAAAGAGAGATGTTACTCATGGGTACATTGTTGTACCATGAGCAACATCTTAAAATTTTCAACTAGCATGTTCCTTATTTTAGCACAAGGACCTTTGACACTAAGTGCTTTTATTTTCCAAAAGTTTTTACCTTTTATTCTCACTAAAATCCATCCTAGTTTTATACCATTTCAAACCAAATTTTTACCAAGAGAAAACTTTCCAAACAAAAAGGAATTATTATGAGAAAAAATTTGTTTAATAACATATGTAGAAAATTGCAATCCTAAAAAACTAAACTAGATTTAAATACTTGTAGTCCTAGAAAGTTGGTCAACAAGTTTCTAATTGTGTGAAATAAGGTAATAGCATATGCAAAGTCATAATTAAACAAATTTTCATTTGACCATGTGTGTAAAATAGGTTTGTTGTTGCATGACAAAGTAAAAAGGGTGCAAGCGAAGAATTTATTTTAAACAAAGATGCAATTGCAATACAAAGGAAAAAAAGTAATAACATATGAAAGTCATAATTAAACAAGGTTGCTATTGTAGTACAAAGAAATATCATTTAAACAGGAATTTTAAATAAAGAATTTGTAAGGTTACTATTATAGCACAAAAAAAAAGGTATACATATCTATTTGCTCTTAAGAGCCTAAATTGCAATAGAACTTGTTTTAAATAGATTTATATGTAGCACTTGTCAACAAAGCTTGCTCCACTTTTGTCACTATCATACAACACCAAAAAAATAGACAAATAGTTATTATATGCATAATACAAAGGAGAATGAAGTGCTTTGTAACAATCTCTCTAATAAAGATGAAAAATACTAGGAGACACTCATTGCTACAAAGACCATAATATGCCTTCATTTTGAAAACAAGGCTTCGAGTGTTGCATCTTGCATTGATATGCATTTATGCATGTCCTCCTTTTGTAATTGTATCATATTTATGAGTAAGAAATGAATGGCTTTTTTTTTGGAAAGATTTTTTTCCCTTTAGTTTTGACTCTTATAGTCTTATATTGAAAAAGAATGATTAAATGTTAAATACATACAACAATCCAATTTTATGAATATGTTATATTGTGGAAGGAAAATAGAATTAAGTTCCATGAAGATTTAAATGTGAACTTTTATTCTCTTTTCTTTATAGATTTGGATGAAAATGAACTTACTATAAAAGATACTAGTACATATAGATTATTATTGATTAAATTGCAAGTTCTAGCAAGCTAGGAAGCTTCTTGCAACTTTGTTTTTAATAAGGCAATAGATTATTCTGAACATTATTGCTTCCTTATCTTGTTAAGTTTTAAATTAGATAACACATCCCTAAAATGCAAGTGCTACATAATTGAAATAATATAATAAAGGATATAATATTGACAAGTAGGAATAAAAAGAAACAATTGTTCACCCAAAGTACTTAAATTGTATAGCTTACAAAATGAAGATAAACAACTTGTCAAATGGATTTGTTATGAACCTATGAACCATTATTATTTTGTCTACTTCTAATTAAGTTTCAAAGAACACCAGAATAGAGCATTATTATTAAAGGTTCAACAAAGTTCTTTGTTGTCAAAGGTAGATTAAGTGTAACAATAGAATGTAACCTCCTTTAAAAATGCAACTTGTACAAAAATAGATGAACATTAGACCTAACTACTTCAAGTTTTCCACTAATTATAAAGCTTATCCAAAAAACAAACAAACTTGGCAATAAGGAAAAAAACTGGTACTAAGAGCTAACATTTTCTTTTTATTGCTAAAAGATTAGAAGGGAAATTGAAAAGTTGACACTCTTCTAAGTGGAATTTCACCAAACTAAAAAGCATAATGGGTTAAGATAACAACCAAGTAGAGTAAGAAGCAAAAAACGCATACTTGATTAAGGAAGTAGGGGTTAAAATCACTAGAAAAAAGCACCATTCACTTTATCTTCGAGCTTGCACCAAATTGTAAGCTGGTTAAATGCTATTTGAGGATTAAACCTCAAACAAGGAGATTAGAACCTTAATGGAAGATAGGATACTTTGAAAAGTTCAAATACTAAAGCTTGAAAGAGCTTCAAACAGCATCGTATCATGCTTTTGGGAGGGAGCCTTCAAACCCTAGCAAAAAGATAGAGATATAACAAAGAAGGATAGTGTATTGAATTAAAGGGTAATTATAAGTTGCTAATAGAGTTTGGAAATAGTTTTAGCATTGTTTTTTTTTTTACCACATTTAGGCAAGCCTTAGGGAAAAATGACAAAAAAAAAAAGCTTGCTCAGGTTGGGAAGATAGTAGCAAGTTAGCGAGTTTTTTTTTTTTTTTTTTTTGTGTGGGTTCATGAACTAGTTTGCGCCTATGCAGAATTTATCCATTTGGACTATTGTCTATGTAAACTAATCCATTTTACCCATCTTTAATATGGACACTTTTCCCAAGGTTTTCATGTAGAAGTTCATGGACTAAACCAGACCTACATGTAAACTTGGGTTCATTTTACAACCCCATAGTCAGATGAGTGTTTAGTTATTTACGATAAAAGAAATATATGATATTGTTAGTAATGAATTGATTGTATAATAATTTTAAATATGATATTGTATCAAAAATAATTCTAAAATGTAATATATTATTTTAAATATATATTTAAATATAATATTAGTAGTTTTATATTTTAGTGCCATAATTTGAGGGATATAAATAGATAAATGACTATATAAGATCTTTTGATCCAATCTTAATTAGGTTTGACCTATATATTTGAGCAATCCAAACTAAACATAGATGAACTGATCCATTTAGATTATTAGATCAAGTGGCTTTAGATTTGTTTTATAAATCTATCAAATCAAATTATAATTAATAATATATATACATATATATGTATATATATATATATATATATATATATATAATTTTAGGTCGGGGGAGGGGGCAAGGGGTTGGGGATGGGAATGGAATGGTTGGGGTTAGAACACCCAATCTTATATACCACTTCTTTAAGGTGTACAAATGCCTGCTATTTGGGTACCGACCCCGGTGGTGCATATATAATACAAAATGAACATACCAAGTCTCCAGGGTCTATTCAGGCCATTGACTAGACTTTGAAGGCCTTGTGCTAGTAGGCCGATCAAAGAGCCATGTAGACTTCTAAATAAAATATATCAGCTGATCTTACTCTTTAAATAGATCAAGCCCAATGTAATGTATAGGCTTCTGTAGAATCGCAACGATTAATCAGTTTTAGACCATTTCTGCCGTCCCTAATCTCCGCGTATCCCTTGTCCCAAACCATGGGTCCTGCTTTCCTTTTTTCTTTTCTCCGTTTTCTTTTTGGGTTGAAACCCTGGGTCCGGCTTTTACCCTCAGAGAGAGCATCCTTCATTTCATTCAAGTCAAATATCTGATGTCAACTACGTGTTGGGACCAATACTCGCTGATTGCTGATTTAATAAATGGAAAACTATGCCCAATTGCACTAAAATACTATGAAAATACAAGATTTTACGTTTGAACGTACGTCATATCCAAACAAAATTTTAATATATATCTAACGAAAAGCATTAAACTCTCATAGACAAATTGAAAAAGTAAGGTCAAAATCCAACGGATCTGAGCTTGAGCTTAAGCTTCCATGGAGAACAAAACTCACGTAGTCATGGTTCCTAGTCCTGGCTTCAGCCATTTTTACCCAATTCTTGAGTTCTCAAAGCAACTTCTTCATCTGCACGACGACTTCCACTTCACTTGCCTCATTCCCACACTTGATTCTGCCCCCGACTCCTACAAAACTTATCTCCAAACTCTTCCTCCGAACATAGACTCCATTTTCCTTCCAGCCATTCTCAAACAAGAACTGCCTGAAACCCCCAATTTGCCGGCAGTCCAAATTCAACTCACCATCACTCGATCTTTGCCTTATTTACGGGACGAATTGAAGCAGTTAACTTCAAGATTTCGAGTTGTGGCTTTAGTTGCTGACATTTTCGCGTACGAAGCTCTCGATGTTGCTAAGGAATTCAACCTTTTGTCTTATGTATATCTCCCACAATCAGCCATGTTGCTTTCGTTGTATTTTCATGGGTCAAACCTAGATCAGCCATGTTGACAAGCTCTTTAGAAAATGGTATAGTAATCCAGCATATGGAAACTGGTCTAGAATTGATAATTTACGTTGGTCAATAGAATTTAATTTATAACAAAACTAATGTTTATTTTGATATGATGGCATTTTTTAAATTATATAAAAATTATAGATGATGGATGAGAACATAATTGATGGACTTAGAATGCCGATTTTATACACAACTATCATTTAAAATCAATTTCAAAAGCTTTATTAGAAACTGTGAAATCATAAGACATTAGTTTTAGTCAACAACGATCATGTAAAAGGTATTTTAAAAATCCTATTGGAAATCACAAAAGCATAGGAAGTTGATGCTTGTTAACAACCATTGTCTAAGAGACATTTAGAGTCTCATTAAAAACTACAAAAGCAAATGACATCGATTTTGTTTAACAATTGATGTCTATTTTTATTCCTATAAATTTTTACTCTAACTTTATCTTTTCATATAAATTCTTTTGACATCTTTTAAATATACTCTTGAGTATGATGAGTTTGATACATAATGTGAGTGCTGATCTCTTATCCTATTTTCATTAAGAGAGTATACAATGGAAGAATCTTAACCTTTATTTCTCTTCTATTGTATACTTTTTTAATTTCCTATGTAGTAAAAGTGGAATGGAAGAGTTAGAGAATAAAAGAGTTACCAAACTCTCGCTCTTCTTTTATTGAGAGATTGTATAATAAAAGAACTTTAACCTTTGGTTCTCTCCCATTATACTCTCTAATTTTTCATAAAATATAAAAATTGGAGAAATTTGAGTAATAACACTAAGATTTTTTCACTGATTTTTGTTATCTATATGTAGATATGTAGTTTTTGTTTATTGATCATTTAGTATAGTTTTTTTTATAAATTTCTAGAGATATTATTTCTCTTTATTCATTTATTTGTACTTTCATTATAAACAAAGCAATGACAATTAAAATTATTAAAATTTGCAAAATTATATTTCTTTAATCATTTGTATATCATTTTTACTTAAAATTCTATAATAAGCATTTGGATTACACAGATTAAAAAATAGAAGATATGTCAAAACAAGTATAACATTTTATATAAAATTGGTTTAAAATAACTTTTCTTTGATGCTTAATTATTTACATAATAGAAATTGTAATAATGTTGAGAAAATCTCAAACATAAAAACATCATTTTTAGGTTTAACTAACATCAAATATGATGACATTTTTATAAAATATATGAGGATGTCTAAATGAGTGCCATTTATGAAAAAGTTTAAATGAATAAAATTGAATTTATAATGAAGTTTAAATGATACAAGCTGAAGAAATGCAAATAACCAATTTATAAACAAGTTTAAAGAAGTTTAAATGCATGCAAGTGAAGATAACTTCCACAATGACATTTAATAAATAACAATGGTTTTTTATGGTAACTATCATGTAAGTTAATTTCAATCATCATGATTATTCATCAATAGCTTACATGTTTTTTTATTTCTTAACCATCATCTTAAGTCATTACAACATAACTGCATATATAGCCAAACTTATAATGTTAGTTTGGAATGAACCCTAAGAGATTTCTAGATTTTTCCAATAGCTTAGATAATATCAGTACTGTAATCTATGCCTTTCAACTTAGAAGACTTCTCTACTAATGGATTCCAAAAACCAATTCTTTTAGAAGTTTTTGCAATCAATCTAAGCTCCATTTGAGAACTTGTATCCATAATTTAACCATTAACATAGGAATTCTACAAAAGCAATTGTAAGAACTTCAGACAAGAATTCTTTCAAATTCTTTGTAAAATTTTTGTATTCATCACTAAAATATAGATACGAGTCCTTTAATTTATGAGATTTTATTTACTTCTCAATGTTTAAAGTTATGATTTACATCTTTTATTTCAATCTTGAAGCTATCTCTTATAATCATATGCATTGTATCAAAATCATGATTATCTTTTACACTCAAATAGATGGTCATAAGCATATTTGTAGTTTAATGTGATTACAATAATCACAAGATTTAAAGCATTTCTAATTATGTGGTGTCAATGGTTGTGTTATTCTCTAATTGATGTTGAAGTGCTTGATTTTTTTTCATTTTCTATAAGCTGCTCATGCTTCTTGTGTTTTAACATGAAAATCAACATGTTGTTTGGTCTATGTACTGTGTCAAACTTTAATACACATACAGCAAGAAGCATGTCTATTTTCACATTAAAACACAAGAACCTTGAGAGATTTGTAGTAAATAAAGTAATCAAGTACCTTAAGGTCAATATATACAAGATTAATTGAATCAAACACCTTAAAACCCATCAAGCAATATAAAAGAATTACAAGCAGATGATAATGATTTTTCCTCTTGATTTTTGTAGGGATTCCATGTATGCTTATTATAAATATAAAGTCTTTTGTTCATTATAAATAGTTTCTTTGTTTTATATATTTATGTACTAATATGAAAATATATAAAATAGAAGAATATATTATCTCTTTTCTCATTTTTTTCATTTACATTCAATCCGTTGTTATTTTATTTAATTCTATAATAAGATAAAGAAATCTATTTTTTTTAAAGATGTTCATTTATTATGATATAAATTTTTTTATTGTAACTGATGTCAAGTATTACTTAATAGGATAATATCATTGTATTAAAGATGATGGTAATTTCTCATAACCAATGTGTGTTAGGTTTTGGATATAGAAAACACAATTGAAAAATTTTAAACTATACCAAAACCTACCAAGGATCTAAGCAAAAGAAGCACAAACTAATGATAAGGCATATACCTTTGAAGTGTGATTCTAAATTAAAGTAGAAGGGCTTGATCCAAATTAAATCTACTGTAGTCCAAATCATGAATGCAAATGCTTATTGCTTTTATTTTCATGAAAACAAATGTTCAACCAGTACATATCTCGTGAGCAACTAAGAATGTCACAAATGTTCAAGTGTTGGTTGTTAGACGACAAATGTCATCAAGTACCAACATCTTTATGATATCCACATGAATAGCCAAAAATTCTGATATGATCAAATAGGATTGTTTTCCTTCACAAGGCAGTGCTAGCTACTAAGATTTAAGATGTTTCTAATGTTGATCATATTTCACAATCAATCAATCTCAATGATTTGAATATCATATATGTAGAAATTGGATTTTAAAAGTTAGAATAATATCTTTATTTATTTTGGGATATATATATCCTTCCTAATTTAAAATGAACAATTGATCACAATCAAATCTAATCTAACTAATATATTTTAGATAATTATCTGATTAATTTATATTTTATTTCATATATGAAATATGTATTTATGATCTCCAACTGGAATATACCTTAAGAAAAGAAATAATTGGGTTTTTCATTATTAATTTGGACCAACCATAAATAGTAAATAATTAGCCTATATTTTTAGTGTTCCTAAGTAATAATTAATCATATTGTGTTATTACTTGCTAAAACCTAGTCACATTGGACCTTTCTCAATTAGAAGCTTTAGTTTGATTAAAAGTTTCTAATTACATTATAACCTCAACATTTGACTTATTCTTTATGTGTGACCTATCAGTTCTCATTACATTAATAGTGATCCTAAAAATTTATTTTAATATCATAGATTGTGTGTGATATCTAACAATATATTACTACCATCCAAGTAATGAGAATTGTCAATGATCTAACATAATCTTTTCGTGATCAATGTTCCATGTATTTTAGTCCTTTTTGTCCTAAATATATAGATTGAACTTGACACATGGAATGTGTTACCCTTTTCATTGTTCAATCTATGTGTTTATTGATTCTTGAATAAACCAATTGAAATAAATGAATCAATATCATATATTAATTCATTTGAGTATGGTCATGTATTTTATAATATCTCTTAATTAAGTGGCACATGAATATTACTTAACCTATACAAGAGGGAAAAAAATCCTATCTAAACTATTTACATCTCTCTGCATAATTCATGATATACCTAATTACTATCTTTTAGGTTAACCTTATTACAACTGACATTAAATGGTATAAAAGTATATAACTCTTTATATAGGAAACTGTAATAACTTTAAGTTAAATGACCACATACGTCATTATCATTATAAAAATTGCTTATGACACAATGATTCAGGTAGCATTTTCATGGCATGTTAGTCCAGTGCATTTGTTCTCTAACATGAACCTATGAGTTGACTTAGTATTTTATATCCATGACCATAATCATTAGTCAATATACATACTAGACTAAATGCATTACTATTATCTCAATTAACAATAAAACTTGACTAGGAATATTTTAGAAATAACATAAATTATTTCAAGGATAATTATTATATTTATTTATATTATGTAGATAGAACATCAAACATAATAATAAATTGAATGCCTTTTATTTATATATATAAAGAAAACTTAATACATTGTACATAAATACAATTATCCTATTATTGGTTACTATAGCATACATTAACAACATATAATATTAATTTTAGATATTAGTTGTTATGTAGTAACCGATGTTGAATCTTTGACCATGGGTGTAAATTGAAAATGAAAAAGATAAAGCATGAATTGAGTTGAAAATAGAAAGAGTGAAGTACAGTTTCATTTGCAAATTTTATCATAAAGCCATTCTAGCCATGAAATGATTCTTTGTCTAATGAAATATGCTCTCATTCTAACCTTAAGATAATTCTCTTTGGTCATATTTTTCATCATTAATTATTTTGTAGGATTGAAAGCTTAGTTAGCCTCTGGTTAAATATATGAGATTTAATACTCTGTAGAAAAGCATAAAATATAAATATGAGGATGTTTTAAATTTCTTGTGCTTATTCTTATGATTTAATTTCTATATTTTTTTACCTATTAATTTGATGCAGCTTCTACAAGTTTTGCATACGTAAGAAATTTGATCTCATTCATCTTTTTTTGGAATTCTTTCATATTATCTACTATTTATTCATACAAAAAATGTGCAATAAACCAATTTGTCATTAATGCACATTTTATCTATAGGTATTATATTCAAAAGACTTTTTGTTGATGAGTGCGAACCTTATATATTGAATAATAGGTATCAAAATAAATTTAGCGAAGTACTCATCTTCAATTGTGGTATTGTATACAATCTTTAATCATTTTTCAACATATTGTTATTGAATTTATTCTTTAAAATTGTTTAAATTGGGAATAGGATAAAGGAATGAGAAATTAAGGGTTAGAACATAAGGATAGGTTTAAGATTTTAGGCAAGAAACTGAGGAACTAGAAGCCAAGATTTAGGTGTTGGAGATTAGGACATATAACATCAATTATTTATAAGAGTCAACATGATATTCTAGCTATTAGATGTTAGTTTTTAAAAATTAAATGACATTTAATATTTTTTCTTATGATGATAGAAACATAAATAATGTCTATTCCTTTAGAATAAAAATAGAAGTTATTTTTATATTTTATGATAGTTTACTAATTGATGTTAAGTTTTCTAACATGTAATCTCTTAAACACCTAACATCTATTAGTTATTTTGTAGTATTGAATAGAAGCTTAAATGCTTCATATGGTAACTAGTAAGGTGATAAGGTGATTGTGTACTCTTTTTGCTAGATTGCTATCTATTATATTATATGTTGGTCATGGCTAATGGATGATATTTTGACTTTACCCTCTTGTATGCAAAAATAGGTCGGTGTATGTCCTAGTGAATAAAGAGCTAGTGAGAGCTCCATATAAAATGGCCTAAATGTCATATATGATTTTTAGAATTTAATTCCATTTATGACATTATTAGCTTGAATGTTGTATATGACATTGTGACATACTTATATAATTATGATACCTTTTGAAGAGTTGTAGAGATTGGCGTGGCACATTATATTTCAAGTCACATAAAATAACATAAAGTAAAGCGGAGGCATATAAGTTGGGGATGTGCATAGTTAAGGTTGACCTAAAGTAACAAGAAGAAACCCTTTAATCCTCCATGTCATTTAATAATTAGTCAAATGCTTATATGGTATTTATAACTTAATTATATTTTAAGTTTTTAATAGTGCAATATACAGAATTGCTAATTATGAAACATTTTTTGGTATGAAAATAAGTTTGATATATGTCTTGTATATAAAAGTCTTCTTGATTAAAACTAATTGAAAATGTTATGTGATAGCTATTTCACTAAGTATTTTATTATTCACTCTACTTATGGATATACTTTTAGATGCTTTGGACCCAAATAATACCTACTAAGATCTCTAATATATAATGGCACATGTATAGGACTATACTTGGTTGATTTTGAGGATCCTGACATTGATATCTTTGATATACACATAGCCAATAGTTAGCTTAGATTGACAACAGTTGTTTTCATCTATTTTAAAATATTTGCTTTTAAGATTTTTAATTTATATAATAATGGTTTGACTATCTTTTGTTAATCTATATAATTATTTTGAGACTCTGTTAATTGGATTACTACATGACTTGGACAACTTTTTGTATAACTAATAAATATGTATAATGCATATTTCTTTGTATGTGTGTGTATAAAGGTTCTGATATTATTTTGATCACCTTATGTTTACTACAAAATGATTTTATGATGAATAGCAAATTGGTTGCCCAATTTTTGTCCAAAGAAAAAATGGTTTTCATTTCTATAAAAGGTAAATATAAATCTTTTCTAAAGAATCTTGTGAGTGTTTTTCTAAGTATTTCCTTAAATAGTATCCATTAGGTCTTAAGCCAAAACTAATTCTAATCTATTTCCTAAATTTGATATTATCTGAAAGTATTTTAGATCAAAATAGAATCTTCTAATTTTCTAAGTTAATTTTATCTTATTGTGTTTGTCTCATGATTTGAACTTCAAAAATTTTATTGAACCATTGAAGTAAAACTATTATCTAGTACTCAAAAAGTTTCCTTTAAAAAAATATCTTGAGTTTCTTGAAAAATATTCTTAAGAAAATGTTATTCAAACAAGTTTTAGAAGTTTGCTTTTCTTTAATTATTTGTAATCTTATCTAATAAATCATTTCTTTTTAAAATATTTTCTTGCAAAGGTGTTCATTTGACAATTTGTATGAAATAATTACCTTTTGATGACTAGATATTTTTTGAAATTATTTCACCAGTATTCTTTATTTTTTAAGGTTATTATGTTTCAACTATTTTTTAATTAGAAAAAAAATTTCTTTTCTTTGTCTTGAATTTTGACTTCAAAAGAAGTTTTCAAAGATCTCTTTTCAAAGATTCCATTAGAAAGAAAGAAAAAGGTAAACAAATTTTAGAAAAATTGATTTTTTTTAGTTTTATTATTTTTTAGGTAAAATATTTTTAAGAATGAACCTCATCAATTATGAAAAAGATATCCGATTAATATTTTTACACTAGTTATGACAATAAAAAAATTGGATCATAATATGATTTAAGCTTTAACTTATTCTATTTAGTTAAGATGAGAGTCAATAAATAAGGATATTTAATTAAGTAAAGTAGACCAAAAGTATAACCTGTGAGTTTATAAAGTCTACTTATTTAAGAATTTAATTATGCTATGTTAGGCCCTTTTTTATATAATTTATTAGGCCAATTTTTTATTCTTAATTCTTGTCTATTCCTAATACCCAATATTTAATTACATATTGTGCATTCCTAGGCTTATGCATTTAAAGGTTAAAATGTGCCTTTTACTTATTTGAAACCTCTTAAACTTGATGTATTGATCTATTTAAAACATATTTGTGAATGTCGGATAGGAAAATACATCAAGTCAAACTTTTTAAAAAGATTGGGATGAGCTTAAATCAAAGCTTTAAATATACTAATGGGCAGGCTTATGCCGCTCTTTTATGAGATAAGTCTAATTTGTTTAAATTAAAGCACGGGTTTATTTTTTTTATCTATTTTATTATATATAATTATTGAATTTTTAAAAATATAAATTATCCCTTCAACTTTAGGATGATTAAATTTTATCATTTTTACTTTGAAAACTTGGAAATCATCTCCATAAACTTTACAAAATTTGAGGTTAAGACCCATTATCCAATAATTAATTATTTTATTAAATTATATACTTTTTCTTATGAAGTTTTTAAACAATAATCAAAATATTATGGTATGTTAATTTTTTAGTCATTTTTTCATATATAATTTTTATATCATATAATTAATAGAAATTAAATGATATATAAAAATATTAATTAAATACTTATATATAAAGTATGAAAATATATGCCAACAAATAACAAAATAAATTAATATTTTTTAATATTTTGATTCCAACTGAAAAACTTCAAAAAGAAGTCACTTACATGAGAGACAAGTGTTAGTTTTGTAAAGTTTTAAAAAGTGATTTCTAAGTTTGAAAGTTGAAAGAGATAAAATCCAACCATCTTAAAATTAAAAGGGTAATTTACATTTTTTCCTTTAATTTTTTAGGCAATATAAATTAAAATGCCTGGTATTTTCTGAAGGTTATTTTTGAAAAAATTCGGTAGTATACCACTAATGCAATTGATATACTACTAGATTTGATTGTTGATTTATTATCATATAACATATTAAATTTAATTTTCAAAAAAATAAAACTAATGTACAATAAGGTTTTAATGGTACATTAGTGTACCATTGTATCAATAATATATTGTAATATTTCCTGTGATTTTTTTCTAACTATTATAATTTCATTACACTGAAATTATCCATTTTTTGTAACAACCCCTATTTACCCAATTATTTAATATATGATGATTATTGTGATTCCAAATTTTATAAAAAATAGTTTAATTCTCATATATAAATACATTGATTATTATGTTTTCAAATTTTGGAAGTACTAGTAGTAATCTTTTACTAATAGTAGTAATAGTTTACTTTTACTTTTTTTCTTTTGTAATAGTTAAATCACTAAATGTATACAAACAAGATTTTGGAATCAAACTTAGGATGTGAAGGAAATCAAGTCAATGTCATCATATAATATTATATATCATTTGAATTAAATGCTCTCAACTTCTCTTTTACTTTTATTATATTTGTTTGTTCATCTCTTTACAAATAATGTTAAAATAGGTGAAGAAAAAAATTAAGATTACTTGTTGAAATTTACCTTGATCATGTCAAACATATGCTAACTTTTCAACTATAATTTTTCTTTTGCCCACCTATTTTAACATTCTTTGTAATGAGGGAGAAAAATAATTATAATGAAAAAATAAAACTAATAATTATAAAATTTAAAGAATATAATAATTATTGTACTCGAATAAGAAATTAATTCTTGTAGTTATATTTTAATATTAAAATATTATGTTAAAAATTAATGGCTTGAGCTTAACACATGATGCTGCCACGTGATTTATATCTCATAAATCCCCCTGATTTAGTTGCACTAGAAAAGTAGTACGTAGTGCAAAGTTAAACATTTGCACTCTCAAATGCTCCATTTAAGAGAGATTGGGTCTTGTTGTGTTGGACCATGAATTCGGATTGTTCAAAATGGGTTTATAACCCGATCCATGACCCAGTTTATAAAGTTCCTATAAACAGACAGAAGAAAGATAATTAAAAGATTATTAAAAAAAAGTTTATTAGAACCTCTTCTGGATTCTTTAAATGATTATTAAAAAAAAATTATTAGAACTTATTTTAGATTCTTTCTCTATTATTTTGAATAAAAAGGAAATTTAGGTTATGAATAAATTACTTTTACACGTAATTGCCAATGCGATCAGTAAAACAAACATTAGATTCCGAATCTTCTATTACAAACTTTTGATATTTTAGTATATATGAATTTAATTCATATACATTGAGATAACTAGCAGGTCGTGAACAAAACCATAACAGCACTTGAATAGTTTATTTGCTCAAAAGCTCCGTTTAAAAAATTCTTTCATTTTAATATTCTTTCGTTTGTATATTATAATAGTTTTAAGTGCCACATTTAATTATTTTAGATTTATTTTTATATATAAATAAATACATATATAACTTTCAATTTTTTTAATATAATTAATTAATCAAATTATGACTCTAAAGCTGTTTAATTATAAAATAATGTTAGATAATATACAATTCACCTGCTATATAACAATAAGGTAATGTTGAATATTATTTGTTTTGGAACGCAAGTGGTTTGACCTATTTTTACAAGTAGCATAGATGCTATCGGAAATATTGGCCCAAAAGGAATAAAACTGGGCAAAGTATTTTCCTTTTCCTTTTACTGTTTTTTGTATTTTGAGGTCTATATTTTCACTAAACAAAAGGGAAAGTTCGTTGATATTGCTAGTGGATGTGCTTGCTTTATGTTCAGTGGTAAACACCAAATCAATCCCAATCACTCACTTGATTTTGATTACATGATTGGCCAATTGTCGGATTTTCGTCCTCTTCTTATGTGTGCGCACTTTCTCCCACTGTAACATTCTTGTGCTAAATGATGGTATAAATAGCTATTACTCTATGTGAATTGTGTTGTTAAAACATTACTTCGATAAATAATTTTAGTGTTACCATATATTTATATATGATAAAATATCTTTTAATTAATTCACATATATATAAAGTATATTAACTGATTAATTGATATTTTTTCACTGTTAACTTTCAAAAATTATAATTATTTATTCTCTAAGGAAAAATTTAATATATAATAAATAGCAATGATTTATTTTTTAGATGAAAAATTAATTTAATAAATAATACATCAAAATAAAAAATATTATTCAAATGAAAAATACTAATACATCATAAAATATACTTTTATTTTATAATCATTTTATATAAACACCATATTTGACCACATCTTGAGATTAATTTGGTGCAAGTAACTTGTGAGATAACTAATAATCGATAGAATAGTTCAGGGATTTAAAGAACGGAGTGCAACACAAAAAACACTTGCAAGATTGCGGATGCGAGAGGCACCACATCCATATTTCGTCGATTTTGCAATGTGATTGAATTTTACATGTATAACAAACCTTAACGTACGGCAATAAAAAATGGCATTGCGTTTTGAAGCGGCCATAACAAGCCGCTTCAAGTGCATTTCAGCATAACACGAGCTGCTGTTTCCAAGCAAAAAGAAGAGGCAATCTTATTAAAAGTACAAAGAAATACATATGCAAAAAAGATTTTTCAACCTTAATGCTTCATAGGCATAAAAAATAAATTTAAGAAAAAATAACAATTTGCATGGTAAGAAAAGGACGAAGGCTCCTCAAAGTTCCATATTCAAACTTTAAGACTTAGAAAGTGAAAATAAATGTCAATCCATGCTTTGAAATAGAAATTGACACTATGAAATATAGATATATGCTTTGAATGGAAAATCTATGCTCTTAAATCACAATCCAACCAATCCAGCACAGCGACTGATAATCAAACCTCAAGCTATTTGTCTTGGAAAGATAGATCCATGCTTTCAATTCCACAATCGAATGCCTACAAATCAAGAAGCGTCAAACAGTTTTGCCTTTGATCTTTTCCTCTTCAGAGGAAGTAAATGCTTAAATTTTTTTCTTCTTTCTAAAAAAATAAAAGAAAAATATTCTGAATCTGAGTATTATAAGAAAGGTGAATAATGGATTGAAAATAAGACGGAGATGAGAGGCAAGGAAGATAGAGGTAATTGATTGTGTAAAATGAAAGATTTATCAGAGAATGCAAATAAAGAGATGTAGACATAGAGAGACACAAAAATAGAGATGGTGACACTTGACTATCCGAGAGAGAGAGAGAAGATAAGAATATTAGGGAATCAATTTGATTTTAATGTTTATTTTGAAATTCTTTATGAATAATAAAATTGATTATGTTAATTTTAAGTTGATTATATTAATTTTGAAAATCATATTTAGATGATGAAAATATTAATTATAATTATTAATTAAGTGAATACAATTTGTTTAGACAACCTTTAAATTGTTTTAAAATTTTTCTTATATAAAAATTGAGAACTAACTCATAAATGAAATTAATTAATTAATTTTTGACACTATATCTTAATGTCTTGTTATTAAAATGTGTAATTTAAATAATATTAATTAATTTTGTTTTGACAATTGTTAGTAAATAGGATTATGTAATATTTATGTTGAGAATATATTGTTGGCATTGCCATATATATGTGTTTTATGTAGTATTTGATATAGTATATTATTTATGTATTTTCAATACAAAATAATTTGTTAAATTTAATATTCTTTCCCAATAAAATAATTATTAATCTATTTTATGCAATTAAAAGTATAATATTAACAAAAAAATAACTAATTAAGTTTAATATGACAATTTGAACATTTTTTTAGTAAATGTGCAAATTATGTTAAAATTCACATCTACGAAGGCTGCAATCCGCATTTTAGAAGGCGTATTAGTCATAATTGCAAAAAACGGAACGCAATTGTAACTATAATCGCAATCTCATTTTAAATTGCTAAAATAGTTGTTAACTTATTTTTAGCTAACCAGCTATGAGGGAGAACGAATGGCATTTGAACCCATTCTCGAGGTTTCCCATTAATAACTTTATAAATTGGATATCACTCTATTACACGTACCAACATTTTATAGATATATAATAATGTTTACCCAACAAAAGTTTAATATAAACTGTGAATACAAGATTCAAATTTTCATTTCTGATTTCTAGGGTAATGGTATGGCTCAAAAGAAAATCTATCGAGGTGCAGCAAGCATAAAAAGTAATCAATCCTACTTAGGCTCATTATTTTTCCATTGGACCCCTAAATCAAATAAGGTCTTCAAAGAGGACCCCTTTTGTCTTATTGCATCAGCAGCACCATCTTTTAGCTTCTTCACTCTTTTCCCAATTTCTTTACCTTCCTCGCCCTTCAACAAACTATTTATCACTCTAGCAATTTCTTCTTTTTCTACTATATCATTTTCATTCACTTTTGGCCTCAATGCCACTTTCATGCCTTCAGTTAGCGTAAGTGCATTAATATTCTGCTCAGCAAAGAGGGGCCAAGCTATAATTGGCACCCCATGAACAATACTTTTGAGGGTTGAATTCCAACCACAATGAGAAATGAATCCACCAGTGGAATTGTGGCTAAGAATTTGGTGGGGCCCACGAAGGAATTACTAAGCCTTGATCTTTTGTTCTCTCCAAGAACCCAGATGGTAAAAATTGTAAAGGATCTTCGCTTGAAGCAGAAAGATAAACTCCACTGGGTATTGCATTTGGTGCCCTAAAAACCCATATAAATTTCTGTCCACTCAGTTCCAATCCCAAAGCTAATTCGTTGGCTTCTTCTTGAGAAAGGATCGCACCGCTTCCAAAAGAAATATATAAGACAGAGTTAGGTGGCTGATTGTCCAACCATCTCAGACATTCCGATCCATTCGACTGATTAATTGATCCGTTTTGTATAACGGGTCCGACCGGATAAACGTCCGGGTCGCCAAACGCTCCTTCTTGCAAAGCTTTTATGCAAGGATTTAAATTGCGGTTGCAGTAGCGGTCGCATCACGATGCGGATGAATACGGAAAAATACGATCATAACAGTTTAAAATTATGGAAAACCACAGATGCAGTCTCCCCAAAAATGCAATATTATGGGCAATATTGCAGTTGCGGACCATTTTTTAAATCCTAATTAACTTTTATGGCTCCTTCTTCCATTTCGTAAAAGCTGTTAACCAATAGACCATCTGCAAGACGGTACCGTTTAACATGTTGAATAAATAACTTGTGACCTTCACCAGATCGGTCTTGAAGATGTTCCGGGAGTTCTCTTCCATAAAAGGGCACACAGCCTGGAACCCGTATGGGTTCGGCTAACTCCTTGTATTCGGAAGAAATTGTCTCATTCAGCTTCTGCACATGGAAGAACATTGCAAGTATCATTGCTGCATAAGGAAGATAAACGTAGGACGGTATGTTGAATTCCTTAGCAAAATTAAGTGCTTCATTTGCGAAGGGATCTGTGACTACAGCAACCAGCCGTGAACTCGAATTTAGGGTCTTTAACGCATCGTACACCGATGGCATAGAGCGAGATATGGCGAGCTGAAATTTGATTCCAACGAGAGTATCTTTGGGCCAATTATCCAAGTTCGGTGAAGGAAGAAAAATGTAATCTATGTTTGAAGGAAGGGTTTCGAGGAAGGATATGGTGGTTTTGGGAGGAGATTCAATGGTAGGGATGATGCAAGTGACATGGAAATCACGGTGAAGATGAACAAATCTCTTGAAGAACTCTAAGATTGAGGCTTGGTGAGTAAATGCAGGAACTGAAACTGCAGCTATGTATCAACGCTTTATTTAGAACAAGGATTTTTTCGATGATGATCCCATGGATACGCACGAGTTTTATATATATTTGAGACTCCAAGTGATCAAATCTTTAATTTGTATCTCATAAAATTTGACATCTGGAACCTCCAAACTTGACTGTTTACTTTTTGAAACATTTGTAGACGTCACTTCTAATAATGCTGTGTACGAGATGCAATTTGGTGCAATGCAATGAATTCATATGAAAAGAGAAGGTTAAATGGTCAACCAATTGCCTTGTGAACAAATTTGTACGGACAACCCTTTTCACTCGAAGAATAATAAGTGATGGTAATTTCTTGATTTATTGGTAACTAGTCTTGTCGCGGGCGCCAAATTAAAATACGTATACATAATTTCTAATAAAGGATAATTAACATGGTTTGTGCTATAATTTTATTATTTGAAAATGACATTATAAATAGGTACTTCTATGATAAATAACCTCTAAAATCTTACATAAATGAAGACAAAATTCTATGTATATTAGAAATTTTCATTCAAATTCCAGAAAAAAAAATAAAAATATAAAAAAAGTAAAAATTTCATATTAGTTATAAAAACACATAGTTCTGAACTTAACAAATAAATTTAAAAAAATTATCAAAATTATCAAAAACAAAAAATTATGAAAACACGTCTCCTACTTACACTTGCGACCAGTTGTGTGATTAACATGGAGTTAAACAAAATAAAAAAGGAAAATCAATAAAAGAGACTAAAATATAAAGTGAGAGGATACAGAAAAAAATCTAGAATCGACATATATGAGGATAAAAATGGACGCATGTTACAATCTTCACTTCAATTTGTCAAGAAAAAGACCAAAATATAGCAAGAGAGTAAAAATCTCAGATTAACTATTGAAATATTTGGTTTTAAACTCAGCAAATAACTTTAAAAAAAATTAAAATAACAAAATAAAAAATTATGAAAAACACATTTACTACCTGTATTTCAAACCGATTACGTGACTAACATAAAATTAGAAAAAATAAATAAATAAAAGGAAACTAAAAAAAAAGGGAGAGATTGCAGTGCACATAAATCCGTTTAAATTCCCATGATTTTATATTATATATAATAAGTAATTTATATAATATAATTTGATATCATTATTATTTATTTTTATTACTATATTTTTATGTATAAAAATCATCATCGTCATCATCATCATCATTATGTTATATATAATAAGTAATTTATATAATATAATTTGATATCATTATTATTTATTTTTATTACTATATTTTTACATATAAAAATCATTTTGTTTGTTTGTTTGTTTATTTGGTTGCTTGTTTGTGTACGTAATATGCAGAGAAGGTAGAAAGAAAGGAGAGAAAAAATTGATATGATAAAACACTCAAAAACTCTCTGCATATAAGAGCAAAAAGTCTCATATATTATAAGTTCTTATTCCAATCTGTTGTAGAAAGGAGAAAAAAAGTGTAAATTATTTTGGTTTTATATAGTGTGTATATATAATACAATACAATATATTATTATTATTATTATTTATTTTTACTATTATATTTAACATGAACTGTAAAATTGTGGAAAAACTTTTATTGTTGCATATTTATTTAATTTGAATTATAATACTTGAAAATTTATATAAAAATATAATAAAATTAAAATAAATAATTTTCATTTCAATTTTAAATATTTTATTAAAAATAAAATAGATAATTAATTAATTCAATTAATGATTTTTATATTAAAATTTTAACTTGTTTAAAAATTTTCTATAATAGAAATAAAATATTTTATGTAATATTTATATTATTTACTGATATTAACATTTAAATTGTAAATAATAGAAGTGTATAAAAAGAAAAAAATAACACATGAGTTATAAAGCATTGAGTCATTGACAAAATATTAATCGATGTATATTCAATTTGAAATAAAGTACTTATGATATAAATAATATAGGTAAAATTTCAACAAATAAATTTGATTTGAATTTTTAAATATTTTTTTACTAAAAGATGAAACTTGTAATTAATTAATTCTATTAATATTTTCCATATTAAAATTTTAAATTATTTAAAATATTTTATGTTAAAAATAAAATATATTGTATTATATTTGCACTTGAATTGCAAAAAAAAAATAGAAATGAAAATATACAATATAAAAGATAAAAGAAGAAATGCTGCATAGATTATAAATTAAAATAATAAAATAGTTAATTATAAAATATTACAACACATATCTATAACAATAATTAAAAAAAGAATACATAACACAACATAAAAAGAAAAGAAATGAAAAGGGGGCGCGGGAAATGAAAGAAGATTGAGTTGACAGGTGTAAACGAGAATTAGAAAAAAAAAAAGAAGAAGGCATATTTAGCTATCTATTTCTTAGGGAGGTAGTTTTCATTAAAAAAAATATCATTTATATGTATATATTAATAAAGGTATGATATATTATTTATATAAATAATAATAAAATATTTAAAAATTTGGTAATGAAAAAATAATTTTTTTGAAATACAATAAATTGCTCTTTTTAAATTTTTTATATTTAATATTAAATATATAAAATATTTTTTATTTTAATATTTTATAATTATATTTTATAAAAAAAAATTGTGAAAACAAACAGAAGTCTTTAATTCATTGAATTGATTGATTGATGGTTTGGTTGGCATCTTAAACATTATCATAAATTTGCAATAATAGTCAAGTCGCTATATATTATTGCTTGATATTTTGTATCAGGGTTGAAATCCATAGATATTGTAGACCGAACTCGTGTAACAAATTGAAGCTCAGAAAAAAATGCAAAAATTGCATATGGTAAGGCTGGTTTGGAAAAAAATTTTATACTTGCTTCCATCGTTCTCTTTTTATCTATGACTTCCATTATTACTAAATTGCAAATATAGATAGCTTTTTTAACAAAAATTACATTGATTTTTAAGTAAGTATTATCATATATTAATTTTAATACCGATAAAAAAAATAATAAACTTTTATATTCAAAAAAATCAATGTTGTTTCTTAGGAAAAAAATATAATGTGGTGAAATAACACATCTTTATAATTAAAAGATATTTCCTATTACTAAAACCCCATCATTGAAATGATATATTATATCTACTACTACAGAACTACAATTTTATTTTAGTTTATAGGCATTGTTTAGAGGCAAAATTAATATCTATACAAACATGGTTGTATTTTTTGAAATTATAGGAACCAAGATAAAGATTAGCAAATAAAATCAATGTTTATTTTGAAGTAACAATGCCATCAATATAACCAACATCTAATTCAATGCCATAATACTTTTGAAATTATTGAAAAAGTTAAGACAATGGGTCATTAATATAAATGATATTTATTTAGGTAGAAAGAAAATTTTTAAATTATTAAAAAATTTAAAACACTAATTTTTTACTAAACCAACATCAAAATATATACATTTAAAAATTGTTAGGAAAATAATAAAACATACATTGGCTTTTTTTATAATCAACATCAAAGGGGAATTGCAAATTTTAGTGAGAAAGTATCAAATTTTAACATGTCCATTAAAGTATAGTACATATGGCTACAACAATTGTTGTAAAGAAGTGTCTAGAAAAATATTTTTTAATAAAATATATAAAGAAAAAATTTAAGCACCAATCTTATAATACTATGACAATACTCGTGTGTTACAATTAATTTTATTTTAAACACCACCCTTGTAATACTGTGACAATACTCACGTCTTCCAATTAATTTTATTTTAAGATTTTACAAGAATATTAATATGATTATTTTAATTTTAATTAATTTGGTTATCAAATCTATCCAATACTATGGAAGAATTTAAATGAAATAAAATACTTTAATAATGTTATATACTATCATGATTGCACTTGCAATCGAATTATTTAAATTCAATATGTTATAGACATAAATTTTATTGATTTTTGAAAGATTTTTAATAAAATAATTTTAATCTAATTATTAAAATAAAAAGATGAAGGAAAACTATTTTAAGTATTTTTATTTTTAAAAGTACTATATTAATAATTTTTTATTTATAATATCAAATTTGTCTAATTTTATAATCAAATTTAATTGATTTTTCTAATTTTATGATCAAATCTAATTGAAAATTTGTTTAGAAAAATTGTAATCATATTATTGCACTTGTAATTAATTTTAATATTATTCCAAATTTTTAAAGATAAAATTTATCTAACTTTATAACCAAATTTGAATAAAAAAATTGTTTAGCAAAATTGAAGCCATATTTATTGTATTTATAGTTAATTTTAATATTGTTCTATAATTTTTAAAATATCAAATTTATTTAACTTTATGACAAAATATAAATAAAAAAATTAAAATTGTATTCATTATACTTACAATTAATTTTGATATTATTCTATCATCACAAAATAAGTTTGAGACAAAACTTTAATAATAATTTTGAAATTAGATTAAATCAATCTCTTTTTAGGAAAAAAAATGATTAATTTCTATTAAAAAAAGGCCGCTTAAAGGAAGTATCAATTTAAGTAACATCCATAGTAATTATAATAACACTAGAAATCGTGCATGTAAATGGGAGAATTAGGAGGTACTTTTATATGGGTAAACTATTTAAGAATAATAACAAATTAAAGAGAGAAACAAGTGAAAATTGGCTTCAAGAGAATAGGATGGACGGCTATGTGCATGCCGTCCCATCTTGTTTCCAGTTTGTTCTTTTCCTCACTTTCACGCTTCACATTTTAAGGATTTTTTTTATATTATTTATATTATTTAGAAAGAAACCGTTGCAACCCTTTTTTTATTTTTTTAATTTAATTAGTTAAATTCATTTGAAGAATTACCATTAAAATATTGGACAATATCTATTGTACTTCAAACAGATTCTCTAATTCTTATTGACAAATGATATATATATATATATATATATATATATATATATATATATATATATATATATATATATTCTAAATATGAAGGTGCAATACATGTTATGAATATACATAAAAATATAATAGAGCGGAATAAATTAAAACACATCATATATAAAAGATGAATATAAGATGATTTTTTTGTGCAATAATATTAAAAATTTTTTAGTTTAATTGGCTTTCTCAATTTACTTTAAAACATCTCTTATCTTAAAAATATTAAAATATGTTGAACTTCTAAACTATTTTAATTTATTCTATCACAGGAAGAAATGATATATATATATATATATATTAAATATGGAGATACAATATAAATTATGAATATGCATAAAAATATAATCGAGTAGAATAAATTAAAATACATCATATATAAGAAATGAATATAGGATAATTTTTATATGCAATAATATTAAAAAAATTTATTTGGTTTGCTAGACTTTAAAATATCTCTTACCTTAAGGATGTAAAAATAGATTGAATTTTAAATTATTTTAATTTATTTTTTCAAAAAAATTGTATAGAAATAATATCCTAACAATATCATTAGAACACAAAAAGAAAATTTTTAAAGTAAATAATAGAAATAAATAAAAATGTACATATGGTGGGATGACACAATGGCATTGAATGTATTGTCCCATCCCCCTTAAAAAGAATAAAAAATTAAAATATGAGAAAATTAACAAAATTGAGGAGTGATGGAGTAGTTGCACTGAGTCATCCCACCTCCATTCTTTAAATATCTCTCCCACTTTATTTTCTTTAAACTACTCTCATTTAATTTTTCTTTCTTTCACTCTTTCTTTTTCTATTTCAAAATCAACTAATTTTCTCTTTTTTCTCACAATTTTCTTTACTATCTCTTCCTTTTCTCTTTGTTTCAAAGATTCACACCCATATCACTATGAACAAGGCTTGTTTTCTCTTCTATTCTTATCTCTTCTTCATCTAAAACTTCTAGATGATAATTTCTCTTATTTCTTTTTACTCCACTTTAATTGTAACTTTTTATTCTTCATTTTTTTTCTTATTCTCTTTACATTAAAAAATTTTCAAAATAAATCAAAAGTATAATTTCACCATGTATGAGTAAAAATATTGCAATGTATACTTTATAAATAAGAATAAAAATTTGTTTTTGTACTTGAAATTGTATCTAAAATTTCTAGGTGGCAAGGGTTTTAATATATTAAGTGTGAGATTTTTAAAAGAATAAAAAGGTGTGTATCTAAGAATGAAGGGTTCTTGCTTTAGTGAGTTTTTCCTCTCTTCTCATCCATCTATCTTATTATGCTCTTTCTTCCAGGGTGATCTATTTTCTTTTTTGTCCCCTTCAATTTTCTAAATGCATTTAAGTTTGCTTTCAATTCCCTTCTTGTAGGGAAAAAATTGTGAGGCACATTTATACTGAAGATATCTTTTTAACTAGCTTGCTAGAAAAATTAAAGGATTATCACCTATTAGCAAGTTAAGTTGGAAAGAAATGGCAAAATTCTTGATGTTTTGTAAGTTGAAAGAGAAAAATGAGTTCTTCATTGACTACTCCCTTCAAAAGGTTTAACTCACCATGCACTATAAAGTAATGTAAGGGAGGTAGAGAGTATTAACTTTTTTTATTTTCAATTATTTATTATTTATTATTATTGAATTTTTTAGTCATATTACTTTTAAACAAAATTAGGTATTACCAACTACCTTTTTTTTACTCATCCTTCTAAGAATAAGATGCAAGTAAAAGCATTGATGTAATCCTTGATAGGATGAGAATAGCTCAATTGTAAAAATATTAATGACTCAACGTGCTAACTTAGCCTCCTTTGATAGAGCTCGAATTAACAACAAGAAAGTAGTTTACCTAAATTAATGTAGGCTTGATCTAATTTGGCTAGGTTTAATTTAATGGTAAGCAAGAAAATAAGTTAGTATTGTACCCTAATTTTAGGCATGTCATTGGCATGGCATTAGTAAGGTGGACCACAATGGTGCATCTCCATATAAACTTGTCACAAAATTTGTGCATAACATAGTACATAATTTCAAGCAGAAAATATCCACACAAAATCATTTATTAGGTGTTTATAAACACTCTTCAAAAGAAACAACAAATCTTCCCCTGTTAATCTAACCTTAACTAGGGGTATTCATCATGATATAATAGACCACAAATATTAGAACATGCTAGAGTTGTAACATGGAGTAAAATAGCTAAAACACACTATTTCCACACCATTATACTTTTCTTCAAACTTTCACAAGATCGATGAGTAGTTAAATTGTCACAACATTTCTATTATAGTGTGAAGCAGTGAGGTACAAATTTGAAGCAAGATGGAAAAAGCTAAGAATGACAAAAGTAAGAAGCAAAAGAAAAAAAGGTAGAGAAAATGGGTGATGGAGGTTGTAAGAAGAAATGAAAATAGTGAGAATAAAAAAGAAAAGAAACTGGAAAAGAGAGTGTTGAAGAAAGGGAAGGAAATTTTTTTAAGACATAAGTTCATAATGTTGAGAAAAGGATAAAAAGAGAGTTGAATATCATTCAACCCACTAACATTAGGCTAGGTTTAATGGATGACCCATTTCCTTACAAATGTAACTCAATTTAATCATGTTTAATGAAAATAAATAAATCAAATTGGTACAGTTTCATCCCAACTGTACTAAGTCTCACCTAACAATGAAAATGAAACAAGTTTAACCTAACATGATTAGTTCAAATTAAATGACTTAGGTTAACATGGGATTAACCTAACTTGATTGGATTTAATTTAACAATAAAATAGGATGACCTAAATTGATAGAGACCTGACCTAGCTTCAATGGGTTTGAAGTGAATGGCTTAAATTGACATGGGCTTGACTCAATATGATAAGGCTTGATTTAATAATGGAAGGGTAGTAACCTAGATTGACATAGGATTCTCTTAGCTTAACTAAGTTTAATTTAATAGTAAGAAAGCAATATCCTAGATTAATAAAGGCTCAATTTAATTTGGTTGAATTCAAATTAAAATGTAAATAACATAAATCGATACAAGTTTGACTGAATTTGATTAAGTTTAATTTAACAATTCAAAAAAAAATTATCTAAATTAATGCAGGCTTAACCTAGTTTGACTAGGTTTAATTTAATAATAAAAAATTAATAACTTGAGTTGATAAACTTGACTTAACTTGATTGAATTCAAATTAAAATGATAAATGATCTGGATTGATATAGGCTCAACTCAATTTAACTAAGTTTGATTTAACAATGTAAAAAATAAATGACCTGAATTGATGCAAGCTAGACTTAGCTTGACTACATTTAATTTAACAATAAGAAAGTAATAACTTGAATCTACACAGGCTTAACTCAACTTAATTAATTTTGATTCAACAATGAAAAGGCAAATAACTTAAATTGACACAAGGCCTAGTTTAACTAAGTTCAATTTAAAAAAGTAAATGACCTAAATTAACATAGGCTTGAGCAAACTTAATTATATTTGAATTAATGATGTGAAAAGTAAATAACTTGGATTAACACAAGCTTGACCTAATTTGATTGAGTTTGACTTAAAAATAAAAAGATAAATGACTTGTATTGACACAGACTCGACTCAATTTGACTGAATTGAATTTAATGATAAAAAGGAAATAGCTTAGATTGATATAGGTTCAACCTAGCTTGATCAAGTTTGATTTTAAAAAAGTAAATGACTTAAATTGATATAGACTTAACTTGATTGAGTTTGATTTAATGATGTGAAAAGTAAATGACCTAGGTTGACACAGGCTTAACCCAGTTTCACTTGATTCAATATAAAAAATGAAAAAGCAAATGATCTGAATTGACATAAGCTTAACTGAACTTAATTCAGTTTGATTTAATGATAAAAAAATAATAAGCTAGGTTGGCTTAACTTAATCAAGTTTGATATGATGGAAAAAATAAAAATTAGGCAAACATGACCTAATGTAAGAATGTGATGCATGTAATAATAACTTAGCTATTTCTAAAAAAATCTCCTTATTTTCATCATTTTAAGGACTTATTCCCAATAAGGTAATTTTTAAAAAGATTGGGTTTTGCCATTTTCCATTATACACATTTCCTCTTTATTTAGCTTAAACTTTCCGCCAATATCATCCTTATTTTCTATTTAGTAAAATTAAGACAATCCTAATACTTAATTTGACCATATATACACCATTGATTGCACTCAAGTAATCCAAACACATTTGAATGGGCAAGATGTTTCATAATGTTCCAATGCACACTTACCATATGAAGATGCATGACATTTAAACAAGAAAAAAAGGACATAATAATAAGTATTATTATTGCAATGGAGGCTAAGAATGAAAAATTGTTAAGTAAAAGATTTCAACATGAAAGGCAATAAAGAAAAACTCTTTAGTTAGCCATTCTTTACATACACAATGAATTGAATAGTTTTACTAACAATTTTTTTTTATATTCCTCTCTAACCTAATTTAGGAACTATGCCCAATATCTTTTATAGATGAGCAAAGATGTGAAAAAAAAAATATAAAAGAAGATTGAATGAAAAAAATTAAGAGTAAAACCATAAAATCAAATAAAGTTATAACTGGAGAGTGGTGCCTAGTTTACACTTTTTACTACTATTTAGGATTTGTCAATCTACCCATTTCATTAATGGGCCAAGTTCAGATATACATATTTACAATTGATTGAGTAGCTAATTAGTAGTTAAGGTGGATATTAAGATACGATAAGTTACTTTGAAAATGAATTCCTATTCTACAACATGATTTAAGAAAGATAACAAACCATCATAAAGATTATTAATATTTAACAATCCTAATAGCTTTTTATGAAAGTTTAGTTTAGTTGAATATAGAATAATATAAATTCTTTCTAAATTTTCTAGACATTGAGTAATGCGATAAAGGCTTTGATATTGTAAAATATGTATCCAAAATGTTTGTGCAGATTCGAAACCTTTAACTTAATATCTAAGATCCAAGACATAGTTAGTAGTGTTCCTATTAGCTAAATCTTTTATAAAGATACTCAATACTTTATTCCATCTAATAATTGTAGTTATTGCCACATATTCTTTTAAACCCTAGATTCCTTCCCTATACACAAGGTTAATATTTTTTATAGCTAACACCTTACCAAGTTCATTTGTTGCTTGCACAAACTCATTATACTTCCCCAAATTAGATCCACCAAAGACACTAGTCCATTTATATCTATGCATTGATGGTCTTTCCCATTTTTTATCTACCTTAGGATTGGCTATATATGTATTAACAAGTGTGAAAGTGCATATTTGCATGGTAAAAATAAGCAATAAAAAGATCATGCAAATTAACCATTGTTAGAGAAAATTCAATTTGAAAAGGAAGAAAATCAAAAGTAAATGTTAGGCGTGGCAATTTTAAAAAATGGTGTGGAAAATTTGAAAAAAAATTACGCACAAAAAGTTAAAAGTGATTGAAAAAATAAAAAAAAGACATGCATATGAATATGAATAATGGTTATGATTTTGACTCATATCTTTCTCTAGTTTCACATTCAACAATGGCTTAAACACCTTTTGTGAGTCAAGAATTTGCATTTTATCTAGTTTTCTTATAAACTAGCAAACAAGGTTCTTTAATGTCAAATTCTCAAAACTATAGTTCTCCTTTTCGTTGTTAAATATATCCATTAAATCAAGAAAAATCTATAAATATGTCCACTAGAATGTGTCTTAAAAGTTTAAAGGATATTATCTAATGACTCTTTCCTTAGTCTGTTCTTTATGAATTGAATTTTGTCTTCCTAATTTAGGGAAACCATTCCATTATTCTTACAATGCGTATTACATGTCCACTTTGCATACTCATGGTAGAATTTCATTTTTTTAACTCTTCATTTCTTAGGATAAGAATTTCTTTCCATTCTTGGCATATATTTAATAAGTGAATCATGACACTTACTTACTAGATGTACTTTAACTTTAATGATCTAATGCACCTTCTTAGAAAGGTCCAGATGCATGAGTATTTTTATTCTTTTAAGTCAATATTTATAAATTTTTCTAAATAAATCTTGGGGAAGAGTAAGGAACCTAATTCTGAGCTTTGCAAAGATTTCCTCCATATCTTTTGGTGTAAGGTGGATAACATAGCTTTTGTTGAATCAATCCATGATTATTTCCTATTGTTCTTTTAACTTATTAATATCCTTCTTCATTTGTTCTTGGTTTCTATCCATTTTTTCCATAATACTTGCTTGAGAGCCAGTCTCATATGGATGATGTAGAAGCCAGTCTCATATCTAAGATGAGTTATTATTGATTATAGACCTTACGTCTTTAGTAGAATTGGCTAAGATACTTTAAATTTTTGCTAACATTAAGGAGGAATTCTTAAGCATCACTCAGTGGCATCTTTGCCTCAATTTCTTGAACTATCTTTGCTTTTTTTTAGGCTTTTTAATGGCTACCTTATTTCTCTAATCAAATTTTTTGCCTACTGTTGAACCTCATTAAATCTTTTCTCCATTTTTATATTTCTTTGGTACCAATAGTTATCATCTTACAAGAGGTTATTTTGTGATCTTAATTATTATATTGTATTATAGTGTGCCTTTAATCACTAACTTAGATCTTGTAATTGCAATTGAAGGCCAAGTTTCTTATTTTCATATTTATTACTCTTTCTTTTGATTCTTTCTTCAAGGCCTTGACATTTTTGCTTGAACTCCTTTATTTTGCGATGTGCTTTTTAAAGCGCATAATGATGTTTTGAGGCCTTTTCTTAGTTTGAATTTTGTAGGTCCCATATCATTTCCTTAACTTTTGGTTGCCTTGTAAACTTATATGCCTTTCTCACTTGATAACTTCTTATTTTTTATTATTATTATCACTTGTTTCTCTTGAGCTTAGTAGTATATCACTTCATATTA